>PKRV01001153.1:762373-909778 GCA_003709505.1 Hyphantria cunea
ATATATATATATAAACCTGTATAAACCCTGAACCTCGTAACAACGTCTCACTCGTTAACTTCATCGTACGTAAACAAATGTACCGGTCGCTAGAAATATTTGTATTTTTTTGTATTGTAAGTAGGCGACTTACCCTGTGCCTATTAATTATTGTAGTGCCACCAACAATTTTGTATAATTCATATATTTACCTGATTTTTTGTTCTTATTGTGCATTTAGTAATTGAAATAAAAAAGGATTGTACACTCACACCCCAGATAAACCATTACAGGCTTGATGCGTGTTTTATGTCTGTTATTGTATGTATATTGTTTTTCTATTTTTAATAAATAAATAAAAAATGTCGATAAACATGATCGTATTTTAGGTCAATTGGATAATTTTATATAGATTTCATATTTTATTACATTTCCTGTATCATTAAATACTTCAAGTTGCCTGAAAATGATTGCTTGCGCTCTGTATGATTTGTTGATGTTTGTATATTAACTTTTAATGGCGCGCACAAACAGTTTATCTATTATATAGTAACAAATATTTAATTTAACATTTAATGTTAAAGACGTTTACAGCTAAGTAGGTTAACTCATTATTTTAAGTAATTCTACTATTAAAGTATTTAATGGATATATATATATATAGCCATTAAAGAAACAAATCATTCTTTGCTCAGTCAATCTAGAAAAATATCAGTGAGTTGCTCGTACCATCACAAATACAAAAGTTCATGCAATCATTGATTCCAATGTAACCTACTTAAAGTAAACCTTATCTCTTTAAGTTCTGGAATATTACAACTATAGGGTACCAAAACTTATAATTATCATAATCAACAAAAACAAACGGCGTTTTTTATGAGTATGTTAAATTTCTAAGGAGGGAATTGTACCCAGATTAGTATTTTCTACATTCAAACTTTTTTTCAAAACGAGGTTGGGTTCGGCTTTAAATCTACTAAGAAACCGCTGAACTTTCATTTTTTATGAGAAGCGATCCATCAGGCCTACATGACCCAAATCTCAGGAAGACTTGTTGTCAACCTTTCAGCACTCTAACTACTTATAACTGTAATCCGATATTCACAAATACTCTTATTGCCGGCGAGACTAAACGACTTGACGTGCTCTCCGAAACACGCTGGAATCTAAATATGTTAAGAATGTTCACCCAATCCATAGACTGGCCTAGGTGGAATTACTTAAAACAATAGGTTAACCTACTTAGTTGTAAGCGTCTTTGACATTTAATGTTAAATTTTATATCTTTTACTATATAATAGATAAACTGTCTGTGCGCGCCTCTAAAAGTGAATATACAAACATCAACAAATCATACAGAGAGCTGCCTTAAACTAAAAGTAATCACTTTCAGGCAACTTGAAGTATTTAATGATAAAGGAAATGTAATAAGATATGAATTCTATATATAATCATCGAGTTGACCTAAATACGATCATATTTATCGATTTTTTTTCTTTATTTATTTAATACAGAAAAACAATATACAATAACATACATAAAACATTCATCAAACCTGTAGTGGTTTATCGTGAGTGTGAGTATACAATCCTTTTTTTTTAATTACTACATGCACAATAATAACAATAAATCAGGTAATTATATGAATTATACAAAAATAATTAATAGGCACAGGGTAGTTAGGCGTACAAATATTTCTAGCGACCGGTATTGCTGTTTGCGTACGATGAAGCTAATATTTTTTACCTAATGTTACGAGGTTCAGGTAGACCCTGAACTGAAAATATATATATACATATATGATGAAGATAACAGATGACTGATTATATAAAAACATATTAATGATCCTAATTACGATGATTTGATATTAACAGTAACTCACCTTCTATAAAATAAATGTTACGGAAATCTCCTCAGATTTCACAATTACCATATGCGCTGCAAAATGACATCTATTGATTAAAATAATCGAATCGCACAGTTAATAGTCAACATGACTTCCTTGCCCTGAGTATATACAATATTCAATTAGACTAACCACTGTATTTTATTATAAAAAATCAAATTATATATATATTTATCTATATATAAAAATCCTAGCCTACATCCCTAGCATGCTAGCTATGGCACTAGTTGAAACCAACTGAATCTATCCATCAAATATAGTTTTCTAGATTTTTCACGCTCATTTAGAAAATCGAAGTTAATGCTTGCGCATGCTGTAGCAAACCAATAGGCAACCCCAACCTAGACGACATACCCTGATAAGGTAAAAGTCCCTTAAAAATAAAAGTAGGTATACCAAAAGTTCATACCATCAGCATAGTTATACGGTGTCAAGCGTCCGTAAGGTGTCTGTGGCATTCCCCAATTAGGTCTATTAAGATTGTTACAGGAACCATCAATAGATCGGTAACGTGAATTAGTGCAAAATCCCGAAGTTAAGCCACATGTCATTGTGGCCGGATCCGTTTCAGCTCCTACGGGTCCAGGAGGATTACTAAAACTGTAAAAAAATAAAACTTTAAAACCGTGCTATTTATAAAAAAAAAACGAGTATTGTATAGCTATAAAGTCACTAGAATTAATAAATCATGATTGAAAATATTGAAAAAAGCTAAAATGTTGTTCACGTAAAACAATTTTTCAATTAAAATGGTGATATATGACATGGTCAAAGTTAACATACATATTATCTTAAACCTGTAAAAAGGTATATAAAATATATTACTAATGATACTGACAATAATAATATAACAAACCACCAAGCAAGCTATTTACGACAGCGACAAATATGCAAATACTCGTATAACCTAATTTGAGTATAATAAAACAGTGGTACTCACACAAATTTAAGGTACACACACGTGTCATATTCTTTATAGTAACAATGACTAACATGTATGCAGTACCTTTTCACTTCAAGGCAGTAACAGCTATCTAAAATATCCCCTTTATCCGAAACACAAAAACAATTCACAAACCTCCCAGCACTCCTCAGCCGGAACAACATGCTCACGAAGATACTATCGATGTCTTAGTGACCAGTACTATTGAATGACTTCAATTGAATATGCTTTAGTGTTGTGTGCCAAATTTTTGATAGTGGAAAACTGAACTCGAAACGATTCCTTGAGGCATAACATTGAAAATAGTGTAACTCAAATAGCAGTGCATTGCTAGGTAGTCAATAATGTAAAATGTTGTAATTATTAATACCTCTTTTAAAACCTTGGGAGAAGGACAAGACCTTGCAAAGTGCATTAATGATTTCAAAAAGTCCATTAGGGCAACAATTGTTGCTGGCTGTTGTCGAAAATGAATTTTGCTTCTGTTGTTCTATAGCGGTTTATCAACGATGGTGATGAATAGTTGACGCTATGCATAAGAGTACTGCGTGAGATCAAAAACCGAAGTATCATTATTAGCACCGATGATATTGAGAAACTTTAATAATATAATCATTCCAGCACTACAGATCCAGAGTTAAGGTCTAAAAACTTCAGAAAAGAAAACCCAGAATTGCAGCCAAGATCAGAACTTTGCTTCTCGAGGTATGAAGAAAACGGCACATGTGGGGAAGAGACGTGACATATATGCTTTTTAAGTGAATAACATGTACTGCCAAATATAGCATTAGATATTAAACTGTCCACAGCTTATAGTTCTCCCTCCAAATTCTGTTTACATAGCGAGCTAGTTACCAAAGGCACTGATGCTAGTCGTATTAGACGACCGTGGGTTAGATGTGTCAAGTAATTATTATTATTGGTTCATTGTTGCAGAATGGGAAGAACGAAATGAATTATAGAATATTAAGTACACAAAACTGACACTGATCATGAAAATTAATGTATTGTTAAAAACAATCCAATGATCCCCTCTGATTAAAGTATCTGGAATATGAATTTATCATAAAAGTATAAATGACTGAGCGACTGACTAGTTAGTTTAGTAGAAATGACTGTCATTTTTAATAATTAACCTTTCTCTCGATGCACTGGTGAATTCGTCTAGGTCTCCCACTGTGCCAAAAATCGATGTGCTGTAGAAAGAATTAGTGCATTCACATTCACAGTAAATGGTGCAGTTATATATGTATTCGTGCGTGTATAGCCATTAGTTTCGTACACCCTAACAACATTAAGCTATAGTTAATTACTACAATAATTCTACATGCATCTAATGACGTTAAGAACAAAACAGTCAAGTTTATAAAAGTGCGGTTTGAAAAATATGAAAGTTGAAGTTTAATTACAATGTAAAATATATGTTTTAGTATCACAATTACAAACAAATATACAATTCTCGCTTAAAACATAAATTAAGGAGTAAAGTTCAATAAAAATTAAAATGAAAATGACCTATTACAAGAAAAAAACCAAAAGGATTCCGACTTTACTTTATTAAATTCATAACCACTTAAGACGGTATTGCTGGTATAACAGAAATATCTAAAAGAAGCAGAAATACTATACAGTTCTCTACAAAAGCAAACTTTTGCACCTGAGCCTCCAGTTATTTACAGTTATAATTCTCACCCGTAACCACCGACATTGCTTCTCTCAGGAGGTATAACGAAAGAAAAATCTTTAACAAATTCTCCTCCAGGGCTATTCAATCCAAGCCCTCCTGTAGTCTGTTGAAACAGAGAAGGCCCCGATCGAAACGTCTGTTGGAAGCCTTGAGTAAGGCCATATAGCATCAGGGAGAGGCATATTGTTGATATGGCCATTGTATCTGCAATCAAAGAAAGTTGAGAATTAGAAGATGATTTTTGTTTTATTTATTTTCAGTAAAAATTTGTAAAATAATTTGAGGAGCAGCCTGCCTATTCTTCTATACACATCTTTTTGACACTAAATGTTTTTTTTATGGAATAAGGAGCAAATGAGCAGACGTATTGCCTGATGATAAGCGATTATCGCCGCCCATGGACACCCGTAACAGTAGAGGCTTCACAAGTGCGTTGCCGGCCTTGGGGATGGGGAGGGGGATGAGGGGAAAAGGTTGTATTATGTGCCTCCGTTATCCTCACTCACTCGGTGAAATACAGCGAAGGCGCTGTTTCACACCGGTTTTCTGTGAGGTTGTGGTATCACACCGGTCAAGCCGGCCCATGCATGCCGAAGCGTGGCTCTCCCACGGTAAAAATAAATTATATAATTTACATAGAAATGTAGCTAAAATTATAAAAAATAAGATAGGACTATCTCGTAAAAACTATAAGTTTCGATCTATTGTGCAAGTTATAGTTAATAAACATAAACAGATCTTGACAGCACATACTGGTGCTGTCAAGATCTGTCACATCACACTCACAACTCAGAAAAAAGAAATGTTAGTTAACCTCAGTTTTCATGAAATTTGTCATTTTGATAACTTCTTCAAATACTAGATTTATATTCCTATTTCGTTGGATATGTATTGAATTTTAATATATTACAAATACTTAACTAAACCTCTACATACTTATCGAAAATGGATCCCCTATCAACTTAAGATTTGTATTTTGTTTTAGTATTATGTAAGCTTCTGAATTCATTCATTTTATTCCGAAATTCAATTCAGCTAAATGAAGGACGTACAAAAAAGCATTTACATGTAAAGAGCCTACGAACGTTGCGAAGAAAATATCAGTAATATTAGACCTGATACTGATTTCCCTGCTGGGCCTTATTTTAATAATGAAACAGTGGAAATAATAAATGAAAGCTTAAGAAACATTCATTTTCTTTCTTTGTTTGTATTTTTATTCAACACAATAGGTAATTAATATAACTACTGATAACTACAAACTAAGCAGATAAAAAAGATTTTGCTTAATTTTTTTAGTTACTTGTTGAAATGACAAAAATAGATATATACGGTTAAGTGTAAGGTTTTATAAAGTCTAGATTAAGTTAACAGATCATTAAGCCATTACGTTGACGTGGATTTCATTTAATGAGTTAACTGAGATTTTTTATTAGTCCACAACAAAATTTCGCATGTTAAACACTCTTTCTAATTATTTCAAATTTCCACTTTGGTAAATGTAAAGAATCCATACAAAAATTCGAGAATCGATTAGAAAGTTTCACTGTATGTCTATCTGTTACGCTTTCACACCTAAACTGCTATACTGATTTCAAAAATAATTCATGTAGATGCTTTGATTCTTGAGGAAGGACATAAGCTACTCTTTACCGTAATAACAGTCATACACGCGGTCGGAGCCGCGGGCAAAACCTAGTATAATTTATAAGCAGAAAACAAAACAAACGCAAAAGATTAAGTTTTACATTGTAAATTTGGAGAAAACCAATAAGCTTGAATTTTGTTAATTTGAATTTTATATTGGGCTGGAAAGCGTTGTGTGTACCTCTCATTGTTAGTAGGTATTATAATAATTTAAGTGTATTCTGCCATACTTTGCTGTGGTAAATAAATTGGGGTTGCATTGATGGAATGCAGCCCCAAATTTAAATGTAAAATAGATAAAAATAATCAAAAATCATTTAACATCCTGTCAAAATTTACTTATTAAGAATGATTTTTGAGGTTGTAACTCATAAATTTAAATTCTATTATTTTTCAGAATTATAAGTATGTTTATTGTCTTATTCTTATTTCCTAAGGATAAACGAATGTAATATTAGAGGCAGAAACCTTTTCACAATCTTACTTCGCCCTTCAACAAATGTGTCAAATTAACATTTCTATTAAATTCGGTCATTTGTAAAAATGTTCAAAAGCCAGGTTCAACACACTAATTTATTTAACGATAATGACTATTTCGTTTAGCCTCGAAATTTATAACAAGAGAAACGTGTGGTAATTATTTGTCACGTGATGTACAGTTCATTCGTTTCGATAAAGTCGGTGCACCCGCACGCTCTTGTGGGTATTGTTGTAAAATACGAATATATTCATACAATAGCGTTAACTGACAAATCATACTTGTTTGTTTGTGTACGCCGCAGACGGGCCCTTTGATTTTAAAGCGGCTTGTCGCACGTGTGACGGCAACGCGATCAATGTGACCGTATCTAAGCGAATGGACTATAATATATATTTTACAGTCAGTATTTATTACAGATATATTATTAACTAGACTGGGCACCTACGATAAGAACTTTTAGTGCTAGCTCTCGTCACCAGAACCTGTTACGTTACAGTCAGTTTCTGCCATATAACACTATTTAACAGATAAAAGTTACTGATTTATGCATGGTTAATTAACAAATTTGCCTATATCCGAGACTAGTGGAACCGAAACCCATAGTTATCTGGCAGATAAGGTCACATTAATCTATCACGGATTTTATCAGTAAGTGATAAAATTGGCCCTTACTCTTTTGCTCTTAAATATGTGAAAACTGTTTGAGCATTGTGATGTCATGTTAAAGTTTGAAATGTAAAAGAATCAAAATTTAAGTCCTTCGCGACAGAAATTTCGTGCCCATCATCTAAATGGTTGTCAGTCCACAACTTTGCGCTTTTGCTTTGCGCAAGGAACTTTCTACCTCGCACGACAAAACTGTGGAATGAACTGTCGCCTGCGGTATCCCCGGAACAATACGAGCTTCAGGCGATACGTCTTCTCGTTTGCCACCTATATCATAAAAAAAGTCAGAGCTCAAAGCCCTAAACTCTCCTGAATTCAACTGTGCCATTTTTGTGATTGTATATAAAGCTTAGTCTTTATGTTGTATCGTAGTGAAGAATAAGATACTCAAAAGCTTAAGTCTTCTGACTCTCCTATTCCATTCTTGTGTATTGCAATCACACAATTGTATACATAATATAATAATACAATTAAGACAATAATAAATAAAAACATCAGATTAGAATTTCAGTGCATTTCTATTTATTTTTTTATGAACTATAGCTAAAAGAATGACCCTGCTCTGCCTGATGGAAAGTATGACTAGAATCCTAGAGTGGTGGTCACCATCCTCAATGCGAACGTGGACAGAGCAGCATGGTGACCCACATTACGGCGGCCTGGTGAGATGCTTTTTCACGCCCCGCTTAAAGGACCCGGGATCAGAATAGAAGGGAAACACGTGCGGTGGCAGTGAGTTCCATATTTGGATCGCTCGGTACAAGAAGGCGTTGTGTTGTAGAAACAGAAACACATTTTTTTCATTCAAGTATTAATATTATCATAAATTTAAAATTATCTGTATTTATTTTTTCAATATAAAGCATGGAAAAGTGGGAGAAAACTAAAAAGTCCCACCGGTAACACCTGACGTATTAAGTCAATAGAATGTAGGATTATTTATTCATACTGAAAAGAGATCAACTTTAACCAGGCTGAATAGTAAATTCAAATTGTATTTAATGAATTACATTCCAAAATTTCGTAAGAACTTTGAAATACTTTAATCGAATTAAAATACTTAGTAAGAAAGCAATTAGGAACAGTTAATTTGTTGCGACCGACACAAAACACCGATAGCAAAAAGTTCAATATTCTTGACACCCAAAAAATTGCAATTTAATGAGCAAAAAGTTTATTATTCATTACATTGTTTTTTGTTAAATTAACGCAATTGTTTACCCGAATACGGCTAATACAGAAGGAAGGGTAATAGTTTTGGCCGACTATGTATGTTTGTATATTTCGCCGTAGCGCCTAAACTGCTGTACAGAATTTAGTGTAGGAATGTCAATAGATTTGTAATAAAGGGCCAGGTAACAGGCTCTTAAAGGTTATCAAAACTTTTTAAGTAGTTGGGTTTTTAAACTTTTTCTTGTTATGCTTTGTTTAGTAAAACATAAAAGCAATTAGAGAACAACTTCAATTGGAATGATTTAACGTAACGTGTGCAACAACTGCTTTTAAATAGATAAATTGTCTGCATTCAGCAAATGATTACTCAACAATCAATCTACAATCAACCTTATTTTGTAATATTTCGTACAATCTGCTTAGTTAAAATAAAATAGTTGAAGATTATCTAAAACTGGTAATTTAATTTCAGTATAGAGTGTGAATTAAAACGGGTCTTATGTTATATTTTATTGTAACGATAATATTACTCCTGCGATATTTATACAAGAGTTTTATTACCTTGTTGTAAACTGAGGAAATAAGGTTATTAGAAAAAAAGCTATTCAAATTTCTTAAGCTAAACCTACGCCGTCGTTAGTGATTAATCGAAGGCAATTAAAGTAATTACATTTTGAATCGAAATTCTAATATCTTTCTAGAATTTCGATACTTACTATTAAACCAAAGGTTCCATTATTATTATTTTAAGAGGAAATCCCCTTAATAGGTTCGTGTTAAGGAAAATTTTATTTTAACGATATTTCAAAATTAAATAATTGAGGATTCGATTTTTTAATTTTGAAATATCGATTTGATTTCCGAAAAAATATTTTAACACTAGTTGTTCTGTAATAATATCTAGTTAGGGTGCAGCCAAGCCATACCATGTCCAATGTCCACCATTAGCGTATCTACATCTAGGATACCCCTTTCTCTATATTAATAATAATAATTCTTTACTGCCCACCATATTAATTACAAAGGTAACTAAAAGCTAGGAGGTACAAGTGGCGGCCTTATCACCCGAAGGTAATCTCTTACAGGCAATCATGGGATGGAAAGAAAAACGCGGAAAATATAGGACAGTGCCTGGTGTATGAATTTTATTGTTTTAACCTAATAACCACTAATAGACACAGTTTGTTCTTTTACAGGAAATTTGAAAAATTTGACGTCAAAAGCCGTCAGAAAACTGTCAAAATCATTCAATCATTTATAAACTGCGAAGTAAAGAAAATAGTCATTTAGGTTATAATATGTAGGAACTTTTTGACATTTGTGTTTAAATATTTTTTTTATTTCTTTTGTTTATTATTATTATTTCCTAGTATGTTAATTTAATTTTTAAGTCGTCATAGTATTTGTTTAAAATATAAGTACGTTCATCAGCACTCTGGTTACCATAGCAGAGGCTATGCCTAGTTTCGAATTAAAAGCTTGTGTTTGCATAGTACATTATGCTTCGCCACGCGCCAGTAACTGGGTCACTCGGGAAATATCTACCAGTAGTAAAACAATGTTAAGGAAACAACCACAACATAAATCAAGTCAACTCTAAACTAAACTCAAATTATGAGATAAAATTTTAAACACTGTGCAATGAATTTACATTTAAAAGACTACACGGTTGGCCTAGTGGTTTCAGTGGTCGCCACACAACTTCCTACTGCGCCAAGTGTTGTGGGTTCAAATCCTACATGGGACAACACTTTGTGTGATCCATAAAATGTTGTTCTAAGTCTGGGTGTACTTGTGTCCGTTTCATGTATGTTTGTAAAGATCCCCGCGACACAGGAATGTATATTCCTAATGCGGGAGTTGTCTTTTTAAAAAAAGAAAAGAAAGAAAAAAAAGAAAGAATTTATATAAATAGTAACTTTTGCCCGGGGCTCCGCCTGCAAGGATGTCGGTGATCACGATAAAAAGTGAGCTATGTCCATCTCCAATGTCTAATCTACCTTTAAACTGAAATTCATCCTAATCAGTTCAACGGTTTGGACATAAAATCTAACAGCCAGACAGACGCAAAAACTGACATTGTTACTTTCGAATTTATAATTTTAGTATGGATATTCCAACTAAAAACAAATAGTCATGTCCAAGTTATATCGTCGGTTTCCACTGAGTGTAATAAGATTCCTTTGCATCCTACTCTGTATGTTTTGTGCTTTTTTATATGTATCTTAGAACGTATAGTCTCCTTTGTTTTTAATTTGTGTTTAACATGAACAATGAACTTAACAAGGTGCTATCTCTATAGCCCTATTTCATTACTTCATGGAGACTTATATTTTGGAGAACCTATAAAACTAGTATAATACAAAAAAGTATATAATACATTAAACTATTGGACAACACAGTAAAATACACCCTAAGTAATCCAGAAATCCTTAACATACAAAAAATATAAAGTGTATTATAAAATTTAACTTAATATTACGAAACACAAAACTTGACATTGATAAGCATTGAAGAATCTTCATGAATGTATGTAACACGTCATAGTAATATAATATCGATTTTATATTCCTAACATATAACATGTAACATATATTATGAGATATAGGTTCTAAGGAATTACAGCCACGTACAAGCCAACTGAGAGCTTGCTATTTATGACATCTGGGAACTTCCGTGAGGGGTGCTTGGCGAAATGTATTTACACATTTTACAGTTGAGCCTACTATGAAAGTACAAATAATTTTGTGAAATCAAATGTAAGAGAGTAAACCAGGAAACACGGTATATTAATTTCAAATTCTAACATAAGAAATAAAGACTGTTTTAGATTTTTGTCTATTATTTGTATTTAAAATGCCCGTGCAAAAGTCAATTATTAGAACTTACAATGCATTTTACTTCCAGAATATACTGCGGAAATCATGATCTATTCTAGAAATTAACACTAACATTATTATTAACTCGTTACTAACTCTGTCTGTTACACTTTCACTGCTAAACCGTTGTACTAATTTCAATTAACTTTGACTTCTGACTGCACGGTTCGCCTAGTGTTGTATATTAAAATCCTACACGGAACTACACTTTATGTGGTCAACAAATTGATTTTCTGTGTCTGGGTGTTCTTTGTCTCCGTTTCATGTTTTATGTTTGTAAAGTCCACCGCGACATAGAACGTATATTCTTGAGACAGGAGATGTACCTTTTAAAAAAGAAATAAAAGACTAGGAGATGATTTGATTCTTGAGGAAGGACATAGGCTACTCTTGACCACGACAACCGATAATCACGCGGACAGAGCTCCGGGCAAAAGTTAGAGTCCCTGTAGTCACTACTCCACTACTAAAAAGTTACTTAGTAATCTACTAACAAAAATAATAACCATAGCAGCTCCTAGTCACTATCCTAATTATAAAAAATTTACTAAAAATACACTAAAATTTTTAAAATTGTTTTCGTAACTAAACAACTCTGATAAATGTAACAGGTGTCACGATAACGATGATGTGTCAGTTGTGAGGCACATTTTAAATATTCTTCAGTTTAATATCATTTGCATCAGTTTGAAACGGCTCCAAAGATTTCCATGAAATTTAATATACAGAGGGTTTCTGGGTCGGATCGATCAGTCGATGATTCGACCCAGATGATGAATCGATGGGAAAAATCGATCTAATGCAAAATTACAAAAAATAAAAACCAAGCAAGGCTCGGTTATCCGCCCGCCTATACATCTTGAGCATAAGCTGCAACTATATGATTATAGAATGTTAGATTTGATTAAAGAGATTTTATAGCTTTCTAAAGTATGCCTTGTATGTAGGGCATTTCGTTTATTATAACAAAGTTTCGGAATTTGCGGTAACATATTGCCAAACCATGACTGCCTGCCTCTATCTCTGTACTAAACACTAACCCAATTCCTGGAAGTTTTTATGACTTTAATGTTATAGAAAGCTATTTACCTAACCTACCGTACCTTTAATGCTGAACTTATGAATAACCTTACAAATTTTGGAGGCCTTTGCTGATAAAATCATCACACAGGTGTAGTTAATTGAAGTCTTAATACGCCCACAGGTACTTTCTTGCCTGACATAATGAACACGCGTACATACATACATATCTATACTGAGTAAAAGACAAAGTGTTTGAAGCTTACTCCTTAAGAAACGATATTCATATTTAGTAGTCTCCAACCCGCACTTGGCCAGCGTGGGGACGTATAGCCTTAACCCTCTCCTGAGAGGAGACCTGAGCCCAGCAGTGGGACATTATGGGTTGTTGATTGATTCATATTTAGCCTGCGATATGAAAATTTTATGAACAGTCAAATCAAACGTTAACTAAAAGTAAGGCGTCACGATGCAGCGTTGTCAGTATTTTTATCGTCTAACAATTAAAACAAAAAGCGCTAGAACGCTTATTATTAATGATAGTTTTCTCGAGACTAAAATAACGTCAGCGCCAAGAATTTTATGGCGCTAGGGATTTTCGTTCCATGTAGTATAAGTGAGCAACCTATGTCGATAATAGTCGGGACAATAAAATCAACGGCAAAGTTAAGTTTATCCCTACCTAATTAAAAGTTTGCCTGTATCTTCTATATTATTTTATTTTCATATTAACTTGTAGTTCGCTGACTTGTACTCATAATGTTAAAACATCTGTTCAAATATGAATGGTATGTAGAAGAAAAATGTCGTCATTCATAATCAATATAAAATGCTCCTTTAGAAGTACTCATTTTTATGAGCACCCTATTTGCCATCAATTCCCGTTAAAGTTTGCTATTGTGCTTGATACACTCGACCCTCATCACTCCCAATTTTTCGTAATACGACCCTGCAGAAAGTATATATCGATATAAATGTAAAAGAATATTCTATTATCATTTTTTATGTTATTGTCAGTCCGGTTAAATGTAAATGTTAACAGTCTAATGTTTAACAATTCTTAGTTCTCTCACTTGGAAGTTTTTCATTAAAATTATAGTAAAAGGTACTGAAATATGTTAAACTAATCTTAATAAGACAAATCATTATTTGTTAAAACTATGTTATTTTGTTGTTTGTTTCTTACATTATTTTTATATATCACTAGCTGAGCCCCGCGGTGGTTGTTGTACTGTTACCAAAACAGCTGCGAATAACGCCGCTGGGAAAGCTAGTTTGAAAAGAAAAAAGTAGCCCAAGCTAGTCCTTATAGTAAAATATAATCATCTATCTACCGTAGAAATTTCTATCAAAATCTAGCCCAACCGTTCCAGAGATTATTCAAAACAAACAGAAGAAAATTTAGAAAATATTTTTTAGATGGAAGTACCATTATATACTTTCATATGCATTAAATGAAAAACTGATAATTTGAAATCACAAACACTTTAATTTTATTTATTTGTAGAGATTTCTTAAGATAAATTTATATAAATAAATAAAATATTGAATAACGAGCTTTGCTGTACTCACCTAATATTTCATTACTTTTACCAGTTGTCAAAGACATCTGTGAAATTATCATCTAATGATAGGTTGAAGTTTTAAGGATTAACATTAGGTTTCATTGGAAAAAATACTTTTCAAATCAGGCGATGATTAAATGCCATTATTAGAATTTTATGAGAGTGTATATTTTTTTTACCTAACACAATAAAAATAGGTCACAATTATATAAAATCAAAAAAAACAATTACAAGACAAATATTACAGGTCATTTCAACCATCACTGAAACTCTCAGATGAAAAAGTGCCCATTATATTCGCAGAATTCCCGCGTTGAATGGCAATGGATGGACAACTTTTGCACCAAAAACAAGCCGGAACGAAGCACAACAGCGATGAGCAAAGAACCGTCTTCCAACAAAGTCCCCAAATGAGGTGAAGACAGCGCAAGCAACTAAGCACCTGCCTTAGTCCGCGACACAGTCCTCAGCCTAGTCATATTTGGTCCCGAATAGCCCTCTAATAAGGCGCTTTGGATCCGCTTCACCCCACATCATCCTGAGATTCAACCAAGCCAATGTAGCATATACGAAAAACAGTATGCTCACCTCACCACCATAATACCTAATAAAACAGAGACAAGATTTGCAACACGGTACGCAGACACCAGGAAAGCTGGAAGGCCCACATTCCGCTTACTTCACACCCTCAGAGCCCTATACCGGATTCGGAAGACCCGCCTGACCCCACTGTCTCTCATCTATGGAAACGTTAAGGACGAAGTCTTCACGACCGACTTCAGGGCTTTTTCAAACGACGAAACTTCCTCAGGGCAAAGCTAAGTAGGAGTGGTTCGCAATAAGTAATTAATTTTCCGGAGAGTGAAGCATGTACGCAACAGAACAATAGCAACCTAAGCGGACAGGTCCTTAACACGCTAATCAGTAGTCAGGAAAATATGTATATTGGGTTATTTAAATAAATATACTCAAAATACTTACTAAAGTATTATTTGCCTCTGCAAGGACTTCATTCGAAGTCGGTAAGGTAAACTAGACAGGCTTGAAACTCGATTTTTCAGGTACTGTAATTTAATACAGTACACATTAACAAAACAGAAATAAATTCACGATGAAATGCTAGACTCTACCTAATTACAAAACAAATATATCAACATTATAAAGCTAAAGATTTTGTCCTGGTTGAACGCACTAACCTCAGGAACTTATACTGAATCAAATTGAATAACTCTTTTATCGAGAAAGATTATAGGCTATAAATCTAGCACATCTCAAAGAAAAATGAACGCCAGTGTTGCTAATGAACTGAAAATTCAATTAGGTACTGTATATAAAATTCAATGTTAACTTTTACCATAATCTGGAAATTTACAATGTTTTTATAATTAGGACTCCATCGACACTAATTTATTTATCAGAACAAAATTTATTTAGTCTTTGAATATACATTAGTTCCTCAACATTTGAGGAAAACTAAACGAATGACGTATAAAATTTTTATTGTGGGATACAGGATCAGCCAAATATCAAATAGACTGTAACGTATACGTGTGAATTACGTTATAAACATCTCTCAAGTAAAGAGCAGCTCAAATCGTACGTCAAAATCTCGTTTTTTTTTTTTGTATAACTCTCGCACTAGGTATATTTCTGTGAATTCTGAGCTACTGAGCCTATTATTTTGAATCCAATAAGCAAAACAGTATAAATTAAAACATAATTCAATACTTATGTTTTAATTTTTGCTGTTTTGCGTAAGTAATTTACTGAAAAAATCAAAAACAATTAACAATTGTAGGTGGTAGGGTTCGCAAATTCAGTAACTTATGATTTTTAATAGAATCTACTAGTTAGTTTCTTTCATTCATGGATGGCACTGTAAATACATTTCAGTACACTGTGGCAAATAAGACGTTTAAATTATTCGCTATGCTTTAAAAGCATAATGCGTACGCTGCTAGAATCTTTTCGTCCATCGCAAGACGAATCCTGGAATGAAGGATGAAAGGCCAAGAGACACGTATGTGTAATTTTTGCAGTGTCAATAAACATTTTTGATTTTGGAATGTGGAACATCGCGATGAACATCGCGAGTAGGGGAGTATATGGCTGTTAGGGCAGCGTGACCTGCAGCGCGAGGAGCATAGGATACAGTGCAGGGTGTGTAGGGCACACGGGCGCAGCAGTGTAAGGGACGCCGGCCACGGCACTTTTAAATGAATCAGCTTGCTTACTGAAGGGCACTACGCTTACTAAAGGGCGCTAGAGTAATGATTGCATGGGCTAGAGAAGCTTCTGGTTTCAACCCACAACACTAAGCGCAGCAGAAAGCGGCAAGGTATGGCTTAGCCAGGGCATCTTATATTCATTTAATGGTTTCTATATATACTTGTTTATATGCCCAAAAGAAATTGTGCTAACAAATAAGTAGGACCCCAATAACTGTAGTACAAAACAATGTTCACCAAATTCAAGATTCACTGAAGTTGTAATCGTTACTTTGTAATCACAACAAAATTGCGCCTACTTGTACAACGTGCTTTTATCTTATTGTTGTTTCTGAACTTGATCATGGAAGTTCTAAAGTAAAGGGAATCCCTCTTGGAGATTGTTCGCATTTTCACAAATTGACAATAGGTGTAGTAACATCAATACGTTCTTTACTAAATATATTAGTAACAAATCACAATGGTATATAATTTCTTAAACTTTGAAGGGTGATTTTGTTAGCTATATGAAAATATCATTAAAATTAAATTTCCCACTAAAGTTACTGAGTTATCTGAACGAAAATCAGATAAAATTTGATGATGTTTCTTGTGACAAGATACGTAAAATCAAAATCTGTAGTTATCTGGTGGATAAATTCAAATTAGTCTATCAGGGACTTTATTATCAAGCACTACATATTACATGTATTTTATTAATATAATATTATACAACAATTCTTTACCAATTGAGCCTTTATATTTATATGAATTTCGTCAATCTCATAGTAATGGTATTTTTTGCACTACAAACTAGTTTCATTTGCAAAATAAACTTTTTACTTATTTTTGCAAATTAAACTACAAGTAGCTCATTAACTTACTGTACTATAATATATAATATCAATATTATCTATAGGAACATAATTAATTATATCGGATATATCTAATGATAGTACAAAGATAAGTACCATAATATAAGCAATACTCCTAGAAGGTTCAAACACATATATGCCTTTTACCGGCAAATCTCACCGAAATGGTCCGACTATTATCGAGTACGGCCTCGTACATGAACACATGGACCCTTTTTGAGAAGTTATGAAGGCCATTAGTACTTTCTCGTACCTGGATATATCCTTTAATAATATCTTGTACCTGTATACAATTCTGTCATCAAAAACCACATAAAAACATGCTTTTTTTAGACGAATTCCGAAAAAAATAAGGTGCAATGTTTCACTGTTAGTTTTTTTTAATAAATACTTACTGATATAAAATAAAACGTTACATATTGCGTTATCTATATACACATGTAATAATATTACGTATGTATATTAAATATATTTATATCAACTATTTTTGTAGTACGATTGCATTGAGAAATCAGCTCATTACTCTGTGGCCATTTGCCACGTGTCATACCGTCGTCTCCTCACTGCAGTCATCGGAGATAATTTTAGGCCGAAGATCTCGTATGATTCAAGACCCAAAGAGATCTAACTATAAGTGAAAAACATTGAATTTAGTTTTCTCACATAATGATTAATGAAATCACACAACTTTGACTGCGAGTCTTTTCAATCACGCTCGACTCATGGCTGTTGGTCTAAACGTGGTGTGATTAACTATCATATATTAGGCACGCCAGCGAAATATATTTAAAAAGAAAAATTAATCAAAGTTATATTTCCTCTTTTTGCTAATAAATATAGGTGAAGATATAATCTATAATCAGAAAGAAAAAGAGTGTACGAATTCTAAGAAATCCATTGGAAGCAGATCTATTGAAATATAACCTCAAAAGGAAATGCAGACGATTAACCACAGACGATCATTTGAAACAGCGTGAAGTACGCACTACTCCTTTTAAAATGTGTAAGTCGTTTAGGACACTATAAATCGTAAAGTTTGTTTCGTTTTCAGTTCAGTTGAAATTTTGGAATTGTTAGGAAATAATTTTACACGAATTGATTTAATTATCAGTATAAAAGGATTATCGCTTATGTGATAAAATACAATATTCATTGATTGTACTATCTTACACAAACATGACAATTTATATTACATTAAAAATATAACACTTCAGAACTTTTACAATTATTTTACATCAAAAAGTTTATCTCTCAGAAAAATCAACTTCCATCCATAATTACAACGACTCTACCCACACGGACATTCGCGCAAGCGCCCTGCGCCGCCTAAACGAAACAGCAGGTGCAGGCATACGCGGCAGAAAGAGAGGGGGAAACTTCCTCTCCTACACTGAGTTCAGTTTTCTATCTGGTCACTTGCCTTAACGCGAGCTTAACATTTTTTACCCGTCACAAAAAAAAGTGCACAACACCGCTAAAGATGTTTTCTCTTCTAAAACCCTTTGGTATTGTTCTCTACGATTTTCTTTCACCTCCGGCAACAATTTTAATATACTTTAACGACTATTAACAGAAATAAGACATCCGCAAAGGAACTGCCGTCTACTACATTTATTTATTTCATTAGGTTAGTGTCACAGATTTTGTGCCCTATCTTTTACGACATTAAAGCGAAAGTAAATCAAGGAACATTTAAATTTTATTGGTATTGATAAATATAGGCCAAACATTGACCTATATTTCCACAAGGAAATGACAAGCATGAATGCTGAAACTCTATTAGAAGAACTGAACCGTGCTTGGAAAATGTTGAACGGAAGATAAACGATGCTGATCATATGAAGTCGGTGCGTACATTTTGCGTAAATCTTACGAGCACTTCTATCTTGCAAATCACTGAGCTTGCCTTTAGTTTTTAGTAAATTGCGGAGTGAATTGATACCTTCTTTCGTTTTAAAGGTATATTAATATTTGATCTAACGAATAACTCCGTATCTAGGTTAGTAGGCACTAGGCAGTTACCGTCACGATATCACCTACTCTTGGCAAACACTAAAAGTAATTTTATTTAATTATATAAATCATATTTTTTGCAATTGAACTTATTTTTTGTTGTGTTATAGTAATTCTTACTTTAATATCACAACAGTAGGATAAGAACAAAAGTAGGTTAAAAAGTATCTAAAATACTACAATACAATTAATGTCGTCTTGTAAAATATCGTAACTTGAAATGTAAATATTATATATTTGATTCTGAAAACATTTTTTAAATCAGTCTACTCATCTGAAATAAATGAGATAGCAAATCAAAATATTAAAAGATTCAACAAATTAAGTATAATAACTTCTGCTTACTGCATACTTTATAACAAAGCAAAAGTTACAAGGCTCAATAAATCTTTCTAATAACTGGCGCCAAAAACAACGATCTCAAGTAAGGATCTTAATGACCTAAGTATTCTCTATAACTTAATTTATTTAATGAATTGTGTTGACAGATATTAGAATTTATTTTATATATTTCATTATTTATGAAAATAATATTGGTTATAACTTTCAGTTCATTTTCAAGAAAATATCATCGTCATCAACAACCCATAACGACCCACTGCTGGGCTCGGGCCGCGAGTTAAGGCCACGCTGGCCCAGTCCGGGTTGGGGACTGGCAAGACAACGTTGTGGCTACTTAATTCTTGCCGTTTGATGTTTTTAGCCTCCCACAAGCCTCCAACTAAGCTTCGCGTCTCTTATCCTATGATAACAACTGGGATCGACTGTTTAACGTGATCTTCGAACCACGGCGACACTCATGGTATCATACCACTAGCGATCACCCATCCTGATTCTGACCGCACCGACGCTGCTTACCCTCGGTGATTATTTCTAATCACCGATTGCAACTGGGCTATGAACACAATTGCTGATTGTGTGAAATATGGTTTATTAGGTATTATAATTTATTTATGACATGATTATTATTGAGAATGATATCATTTATCACCATCATTTAATTATAAAAAGCATAGCATATAAGTATGTTTTTAAGTAATCTGGATACTATATTACAGGTTCTGCCTAATTTGAAATCAAACAGTCATGTGTCCAATATCTCAAGTTCTTGATACCTACACGGTGGATTTGAACAGATGGTCTCAATTAATAACGTTACTTTTCTAACAATATAAATGGCATCAAAATCATGTTTCAAATAAATCGAAATAACCTAAAACAACGTAAAAAGATAATGTGTTCCATTTATGGGCCGTTCGGTTTGCACGGGTCATCGGAGTTCGGGTATATTTTCTTCCTAGTACCCGACTACCGTGCAAAAGATCCATTTGTATCCGAACATCCTTTAGCTTTAACCAATACGACCTTGAGTCAATATTTCAAAGATAGCCTCGAGGAGGATTCCACCCAATAAATGGAAGAGATACCGATTCAAACAACGTAACATTTGAGGTTTATAATATAACCAGTTTCACCAAAGATCTTGAAAGAGTTTAAGGTTATTATTGTTATACTAAAGCGTCATTACAAGATATGAAACATACGAAGTCACTCCCCTTTACTGTTCAAAAGTATAAAAAATCCATTTAGGTCATCCATGGGAAGTTTACTGGCAAACAAATAAAACGCACTATGTGAAATTACATTTATGTTACTGGTAAATTTTATAGTTATACGTCCGAACGGCGGCTGATATTTTACCTAAAAAACATACTTTGCTATAAGTTGTGTTATACTTGGCCTTTTAGAGGAGAATCTATTAATTTCATAAAGAGTTTGGGTGTTTTCTATGTATAATATGTATGTCTTTACAAAAAAAAGTATGTATGTATTAATATCAGTTGTCTAGTGCCAATAGTACAAGCTCTGCTTAGTTTGGGACTAGATTGCTTTTTGTGTTAAAATGTCGGAAAAAAAAAAGAATTTTGTTTCGATATTTTATCGCGTGTAATATGACCAGGTCACAATAGGTCAACAGGTGCAGGAACAATTCAAATGGAATTAAAATCGACTACAGAAGTTGTTTTTACTATTAACGCTGATAAGCTCCTTTTTTTACGTGTGGTATCGCCCACGCCTTCACCCTACCAGGATTTGCGGCGGGGCGGTGTGTCGGAATCGAATGGACTAAAAACACACGGTGTGCCACTCTGCGTCTGAGACGGGTGGGATACAGGAAGTAGAAGAAGAAAGTAGAAGTTGGAGCTCCTAATCCTGAATTGCGGTACGAAAAGTTCATACGCCGATTAGCACATATGTATACAACTTTCCTACATCCACTATCATTTCGCTTGGTCGAAGAAGGTTTGGAGGAATGTGACAGCCGTTCCTCCACATTTATCTTTATATAATATTGAAAACTGTTGAGTGTTATCGCATAATTCACTAAATCTGAAATTTGCTTTACGAATATATGTACAATGTGCATTATATTAATCTTTAAATAAAATAGTTAAGGAGAGTATCTAGTAGTACCTACTCAAACTACTGAATATCGTTAAAAGTAAGGAAAAACATCGCAAAAATAACATCTATCGTATCGATCGATAGAAAAAGTAGCAAAAACATTTTTAGTTATTTTGTGTGCCGTGGAGATTGTATTAATTCTACTTTTCTCAATGTTGGTATATCTAAGAGATAAAGACTACTTTAATAAGACTATTGTAGCTATTAGTACAAAATATTGACTGGAACAGATGTTTCTGTAAACGAAAACTGTGCCTTACGTGCTCAATTACGGTGACAAATGGGTATAACTTCATTTAATCAGTCATTGCAAACGCGTAAGGTTTTTTTATACATTACAAAGCAAACATTCTATCAATGTAAATCTCGTCTTCTTACAACTCACTTACAGGAAGCCTTGTTGTTAATTCACAATTTTCATCGGCGCATCTATAATAGCATCACTCATTTACTTATGGTCATAAATAAGGTCCAGAAATAGACTATTAAAGTTTGTTAATGTAATGTGAAAGTCCTAAATATATACACATATGTATATTTTTATTACCAACACACAGACACGAAAAATTAAAATATTTAAAAAATAGACATGAAGAGAGTTCACCAACTCAAGTAATGGACAATAAAGACCTCGACGAAGAAAAGGTTACTTTATGGATATTTTATGATGGGAATAACGGAAGGTATCGAAAGCGTATCTCTAAAGATAGATAAGAAAGGGCTCCTGCAAATATACCTTTCAAAACACAGAAAAGTTATGTGTTCAACGAACTAACCTAAATATGTCTTGAGCAAGTTGTCATGCATTCATATAAAGTGTTTCGCAAATCAGTTTTATTCTTTATCTATATCACAAAGGTAAAGTCTCTAACTTTGTTTGTATGTTTGTAGGGGGTAATTTTTGGAAATACTTATCCGATCCTGAAAACGATTTCACTAACAGAAAGCAACACTATTCAAGACCCATATTTTATTATAATCAAACAAAAAATTCTCATCACAAAAAAATAATGCTCAACGAAGTAGGCATGTGTCGGCTAGTTAGATTGTAAAATGAAATCATTTTTTTTTTCTATGAACACTACACCGTCTACATAGTTGTTACATATATGGAAATAAATGTAATAGGAATATAAATGTACATATTCCGAAATTTTAAATTTTAAGGAATTTGCATCTGTACACGAACTTCACTTGTGACAAATTATACTTGTACGCCGTAGCGTTTTGTATTTATAACCGTGACCCGTGCCTATGGTCCATAACTTACTGGATCGCCGCGTAAACAAAAAAGTATTGTACATTTATGTCGCTGTGTCACGGGGTACCTTACATTCATACCTATATAAAACGGACACAAAAAACACTCAGACTTGAGGCAACAATTTGTGTATCACACAAACTGTTGTTGTCCCACAACACTCGGCGCAGCACAGTAGGAAATGCCCTAGCAAATACTTAGATCATTGCTTCGCCCATGCAGTCGTTACATAGTTGTGTACTATTTATACATAGTATAAATACAACGTATTGATAGTAAACATGAAATACTATTTTAAAACTATGTACTTACAAATACTAAACTTAAATTGTATGTACGCAAGTTTATAGAAAGATTGCATACAATTCATAAAGTTTAACACTCAAAGAATATTTAAGTAATAATTTAGAAATAGGTATATCAAATTACAATAGGCAATATAAATAAAACGGGTCGCAAATTTTTACCTAGGCAGCTTATTTTTTTTCTATGCCAAGGACCCCATTTTACCATTTGACATTCAAATCTAAGGTAATTAATATTTTATCGTGAGAGGAGGAAGTTATCGTATATTAAAGATATCCCATAGGCTATAGGCTTTACGCAATATTAAAGGTATCCCATGGTGTGTAATCAACAAAAAAAATCGATTTGAGTCATTTGTTCAACCTTATATTTTTTAATGGTTACTTTTGTTAAAAGACAAAAAGTCTTTTAAAAACGCTATGTTTATTATATAATAATAAAAGACACTGGTACTAATTCTGCTGTCCGAAAACTCTCTAAACTAAAAATCACTCAAAAAAAGTTTTGTCAAGTGAACGTTGTAAACGTCGTAGATTGATTAAAATTAGATATGACATACTAAAATTATTCATCACCTAAATACAATTATACAATAATAACACACCAGATGGCGTTGTGTATTAGATGTCCGAAAATATTAAAACTGATCGGGTCCGATTCCTGGGTCGGGCCAAATGTTTGTATGATCTTCAAATATTTGTTTCGGAGTCTGGGTTTTTTCTATGTATAATATGTATTTATTTAAAAAAATATATAATGTATTTGTATCAGTTATCTGAGTTTAGGATTAGATGGCCTTGTGTGTTAAATGTCCAAAAAAATATTTATTTATTTAGTTTAACTCCTGGTCGATCCGAAAATCATTTAATCTGTCAGCTAAATACTTTTAGTAGCAATATAGAATCCTTAAAGGTATTTAGTAATTACAACATATACTACACACGTAGTTAAGGTATGTATTAAACGTATGCAACCAAAACATCTCTCGTCATTGAGTTAAATAAATGAAAATAAAATTGTATACAAGCGAAGGTAGTATATTTAATTAAATAAGACCAACAGGTGAACGCAATGAACTTATGATCCAAAAAGGCCACCGCTCACTGAGTCATAACCCTTTGTGGAAAACTCCTAACAACAATCTCACTTTTAATGAACGAATGAATGCCAGTTAATTAAATTTCTCACAGTACTTTTAAACAATGTTTTTATGTCAAAGAGGTTTTAAGCATATGTAAGTTTTGTTAAATATTTTAGCGTGAAAAATAGTAATTATTACATAAAAGCCAAAATAGGCTCAGTTTTATTAGGTAAGTAGGTAAGATAAATCATGTTAAAATGCAGTATAGTTAAACGCCTCCATTCGCTGAGGTTTACCGGTTAATACTTACATACATAAACACGAACACTCGTGTTTATGTATGTAAGTATAAGCTGCCGGCGGCTCTGCCCACGTATATTTTGATTTTCACGGTGATTCTTTAAACTGATATAGCTGATGATGATGAAGATGTTAAGTGAAGTTTACTACAATAAGTGTATTAAAAGAATCCATAATCGAAAAAACCGCACTGGTAAACAGATAAAAATGCATAAAACTTTACTTTCATATTTTTAATGTACAGACATCGGCGTCTTATAATTTCATTTTTTTTTTTACTGTACATAATAAACAAATAGAAAAAAAGAGTTACAACAAAAAAATGTGACAATTGGCGGTTTTATATGTATAGATAAAAACAGTATCACTAAACTTCCTAGTTAGTGATTTTTGACAATTATTACAGTAAGCGGATTTAGTTATTATTCGTTTTTCGGCTTTCTTAGTGCTGCATATTAATTTAAAATTAAAACATTTTATTCTTTCGGTGAAATATTTATTTAATTTACTACGTCAGTGCAAACAATATATATTTACAAGTATTGTTTGTATATAGTTCAAGTATCATAGCCTTCGTGTGGACAGGAAGTAATGCGATTTGTCACAGCCTTTGTGTATTTCGGTCCACAAAAGGTAAACTTATTTTACTGTAGTATATAGGTGTTTACTTTTGTTGTGATCTAGTCATGCATTACAAACTTTTTAATTAACTTTAATAATGCAAGTAATTATTCACAAGGCTACTCTCCTTTTCTGAGCCTGAAAACACTCTTTTGAATGTTATTTTTTTTGCATTCAATTGTATTTTAGATTAATAAATTTTGTTTCGAAATAAGGTCCTGTGGCGACGCAATCGAATGCTATGTCAGCAAAATAGAAACTCGAATTACAGCTTGTAGTCGCATCGCCGCAGTCGAATACCTGTCGTTAATTCTTGTATGTATGTATCACAATTTTTTTTTTTATAAAAAGACAATTCCCGCATAAGGAATACAAATTCCTGTGTCGCGGGGATCTTTACAAACATGAAACGGACACAAATTACACCCAGACTTAGAACAACAATTTATGGATCACACAAAAGTGTTTTCCCATGTAGGATTTGAACCCACAACACAGGAAGCGGTGTGGCGACCACTGAAACCACTAGGCCAACTGTGTAGTCATAATACATACATATTTTGTAATCTGTGTATTAAAAAACAAGAACAACCCTCGCAAGTCCTATTCCTAAGTCGAATTATTATAATAATAGTAACCTAAACATATTTTTAAACATATTCTATAACACAAAAGGTTTTTTACATATATATCATTGGAGAGTCGAGAATAGATTCTTTGAACTCCTGTTTCAGCTAAATGCTGCGTACGGTAAAATCAGATATCTAGTTGAAAATTTTTGAATTTAAAAATATTTTAACTACCTCAATAATAACGAAATAGTTTTTGACTGAAACAAAATTAAAATTGTGAATAGTTATTGGAAAATAATATTTCGGCAGCTTAGGCAGAGATATCAAATATATTAGTAGGTACATTATACTCAAATTCATCGTGGCCAGAGCCACGCTTCGGCAGGCATGGGTCGGCTCGACCGGAGTGATACCACGGCCTCACAGAAAACCGGTGTGAAACAGTACCTGAGTTATATTTCACCGAGTGAGTGAGGATACCGGAGGCCCATAATCCAATCCTTCCCCTCATCCCCCTCCCCATATTTTTTTTTTACGTGGTGGAATGCCTTTACATACTTCGCTCCCCAACCGCGGGGACAGGGGGTTCGCTTTGTGTGGGACTCCTGACGGATCGGGTCCGAGTGGAGATCGTCCTCCCGGGCCTTCTCCGCCGCCTCCTTCCGCGAGATGACTTCCTCGTAGAAGGTCGCGACCGCGGTAAAACTGCTATCGCTGCCGGCCATGGAGCGTACGACGGCCGGCAGCGAGAGATCTCCTCCGATGACTGCAGTGAGGGCTCGACGCTGCGGCGCCCAAGCGGGGCACACCGTTAGTGTGTGCTGGGCCGAGTCCTCACTGCAGTCGCAGTGGTGGCAGGTGGGACTCAATTCCCTCCGCGCGACCGAGTGCAGGTACTTCCCGAAGCAACCGTGCCCGAAAAGCACCTGCGTCAGCTGGAAGGAAAGGGTCCCGTGCTGCCGCCCTGCCCACTCGAGGATGACCGGCTGAAGAGCCTCCACGGTGGCGAAGCCAACACGTGGAGCCTCCAGCCGCGAAGACCAACGAGCCATCGTGGCTCGACGGGCGGCTTCACGCTTTATTTATTTCCATAATCCAACCCTTCCCCTCATCCCCCTTCCCATCCCCCAAGGCCGGCAACGCACTTTTGACGCCTCTGGTGTTGCAAGCGTCCATGGGCGGCGGTAATCGCTTACCATCAGGCGATACGTGTGCTCGTTTGCCACCTATTACATAAAAAAAATCGTAATATTAAAATGAAAATATCGGTTTTTTAGTTCATTCGAAATTATATTATACATTTACACAGTTGTACAGTATACGGTTCCAATTACAAGGTGTAAAAAATCATTGTTTATCATCTCTAATCTCTCAAATTTCATTCGTTGTTACTCAAAATGTGCATTTGATTTCATCTACCTAATCAATGAGAAAGCATCACAAACAACCTCTGACCAAAAAACATTTTATGTGGTATGTTGTTTGTGAAAGCATAAAGTTCAAGTTTATTTATCATATCGTTTGTGTCTTACCTCATAAGAAACTTGAAAGTTAGAAGGTTCAATGTTCCTTCTACTTTTTACCTTATGATGACTGGTACCGGAATGCAAAGAGAAATAACCAACAAAATCAAGGAAGTTTATGATAGTGCGTAATTATATGAATATCATGTAGTTCTTATAAGTATTTTCTTTTCTCCTTCATGAACTGGTAGGAAGTAACATGCGCTTTCCGCCAGGTGTTATGCTCGTAAATATTCACGTTGATCACGTTAATACGTAATATCATAGGAGACGTAACTAATAGGCAAGATCTGTACATAATAGGCCTGCTTAATTCAGTTTCCTATATCAAAGAAGATAGGGGAGCCATTGTTTCCCATTTATATAGAGATGTGGCCAAACGAACTCACTACCCTTCGAGTATTGGCTTTATATTATTGACGATATAATGTATCCTCATAACATATATACCTTCTTAGAATACGAATGAGTAAATTGCTTTGCAGCAGATTACTGAGCCCTTTTAAAAGTGATTGCG
Source organism: Hyphantria cunea (assembly GCA_003709505.1). Lineage (NCBI taxonomy): Eukaryota > Metazoa > Arthropoda > Insecta > Lepidoptera > Erebidae > Hyphantria > Hyphantria cunea. The sequence goes on from PKRV01001153.1 coordinate 790,062, forward strand.
TTTTACGAAAACTGCAGTATTTAGTAGTTAACATAGAATGTTTATTTCTAGTTTTATTTCCTAATAAATTGACAAATATAGAAAATTATAGAATAAAATAAATTTTGAAAAAGTTTTTGATTGAGAATCTTTTACTTAATTATATATTTGCACGGATCTGAACGAAATTGACCAAGATTAGTATGTGGCTTACTTACTTATGTATAAATCTCTAGTATCTTATAAATGAAAGTCTCTTAAGATCTGTGCCCAGGGTATTTCCTTAAGAATTTTAATGAGTTTTCCGTATACCTAAGTTTTTATAATTTTAAAGTAGCCTTATTTTTTTTCACATTTTATTTAAAATTTCAAATTTATCAAAGGAACAAACCTTTTTATGAACATTTGATACATTATACTACAGTAAATATGTGGGAAGAAAAGCACACTGCCTACTTTGGCCAATCATTTAGTTAATTTCTATTTTTAACTTCATGTTTGTTATAATTTAATTCAAACATAGAGTTAAACAGGTCATTAAACTCCTTGTTCGACAATAACTTGACTTGACTAAGTTTTTCTGAGAAGCTATTGTCAACCATGATAATAACTTCTTAGAAAAACTTAAGACAATTGCTACATTGCAAAAGTAAAGTAGGAAACGCAACACTTACTAGGTAGTAGTACCTCCTAGTTTAGAATTGAAATGATTTCTATAATTATATTATGATTAATAAAACATTATTAAGTACACTAAATTGGAAAAGGCAGTTAATATTCATATTATTTTTACTTTTCGCTGTACTTTTAACTCGAACGACACTCAGTTAAGTGATCAGTCATAAATGATTTGAAAATGAGTTTGGCAAAATGTATGATTGATTTAGGATTGGTAATATTTATAACTGTATCGTTTCCAGAATTAAGTACCTCATATTCGGAGAACCATAATCTTCCGTAACCCTTGTTACTTCAAAGGAGAATTTTAATTTGTTGATAATGACGATGAAAACAATGTTTTCTAACTTACAACCGTTTTCCAAGAAACTTGTTTAATCAGCCGCTCACTTAATTAAAAGCATTGTGGCCTTTGTCATTAAGCCATATCGCTCGGCACGACATTCACATTACGCACGCGATATTACAACATTACCGATAAACTTATAGCGGGTGCGTTTGTCCATTGACGCCTGACTGAGATGATTCATAGTAAATGTTATATCCCGGTATTGATTATATATTTACCAATGAAGTCAACAATTGAATTAATTACTCAATGTCAAAAGTAGACAATTGGAGGAGCTTGTAAGTAAGTAAGACAAGGATTGATTTACCAGCTCATATTAAATACGAATGAGTGGGTTTCAAAAGTCTTGAATTTTACAAATATCAAATTCATATTAGACTTCATAATATATGTCAAAATCAATCATCAGCCCATCGCAGTCCACTGCTGGACATAGGCCTCTCCAATTTCACGCCACTTAGTTCGATCTATGGCTTCTCGCATCCAGCTCCTGCCAGCCGTCTTGCGCAAATCATCGCTCCACCTGGCTTGTGGACGTCCTACACTACGTTTGCCGAGACGCGGTCTCCACTCAAGNTTTGTTGCTTACTCATGGAGGGGGTCAGCCCATAATCACCACGCTGGGCAGGCGGGTTGGTGATCGCAGGGCGTAACTTGTTGCACCGGTGACGCTGCTGCCCATCACCGGCCTATTGTATTTAGTTACGCCTTTTAGGATGGATATACCGCCATCGGTCGGTCGCCAGAGCCTCGTTTGTTATCTAGCAGGGTGCACCGCGTGCAGGTGAGGTTGGCTGGGGGCGAAAGATTGTGGTTCGCCCCCACATAGTACACATAATATTTGTACATTTACGGTAAAATTGTTAACCAATATAGCTGACGTTTTATAAATGTTTTGTCAAGTACTTCAACTTGTACTATGTAAACTACATACTTAAAATAAGTTGCTCGAATACCATACTTAAACACGAATTATATACAAAGTTATGTATCAATCTACAATATATTCTAAAAATCTATATGTACATTTTTATTTTTTATTATTACATAAAAATCCTCATGTGATTCATACTACTACAAATTATGTAAAATTACCCTAAATCTACAGAACTGAAGCAGTACCCAAATAACAACTTTAAAAAGACCACAAGAACGTGTCTCGCAGTTCAAATACTTTTCAAATACTAAAAGCAAATTGACAGTACTTTCGGAAACCTCTGTAATAACTCACTTATGCAAATACTTTTGGATAAAACCATTTGTTCAAAAGGTGAAGTGGAATTGAAGATAAACAATAAGTCTCACTGAACCATGTTTCACGATTTCTCATATTATTGTATTACTGTATTTTAAGTCACAATAGTTATATTGAAGGTGATTTGATAAGAAATAAATAAATATATAATTTATACACATTTAACATGCGTACTACAGAGCTTGATAAGAGATCAGGACATCTTGATAGTAATCACATAATAATGTTTAGTTACAAAGATAACCTAAATATAAAGTACGACATGCATGCATAAAAAAGCATTCAACATAATACGAGCAGTCTTCAAATTAGTAAAATTACCTTTGATAATATTAGAAGCTCCAAGCCATTCTGAAGGAATGTGAAAATGAATTTATTGATTTAATTAAAACTTTTCGACAGAAGAACTTTTATACGAATTTCTTAAACCGTTGATAGAATCCGAGTTGTGCTTCACCATCAAATTATGAGATTACAATACCGTGCAATTCAAATGATAAAATGAGAAGATTGGACTAAGTAATGATTAATAAATTAACTAGGCTATTGAATTAATGATTAAGTAATAAAATGGCAAATTTATCGAAAACAATATTTTATTCAGTTTAGGGGACCATTACTAAAACAACTTGTTTGAATTTAATTTATTTGGCTCATTATTTTCCTCTACAATAAGTGGATTTATGCTATTAGCTCTTGATAATGTTATATAGACTACCAAAAACATTCATCATCATAATCAACGACCTTTTATTTTTATTTAGGTATTTAAAGATATAGTATAAATAAGAGACAGTACAAACTGAACTAAAATTAAAATTAAACGAAAATTTACCAGAGCTATACTTTAAATAAGCTTTATTAGAAACATATTAGCAATAAACTATCTGTGTCCATAAAAAGGATTAAAAGAAAAAAATGGAAATGAAATATAAATTTTCTACCAGAAATCTTGTAAACTTACCTTACTGCTAGATGGTGATCACAGTAAATGCTCAAGTCTATCATTACTTTAAAGTCACTTTGTTTCAAAGTTTCAAATATTAATTTATGTCAACCAATCCAATTAACTAATGCTAAACAATTTACGGTCAAAACCAATCAAAACTAGTTAGGAGTTACAGAAACAGTAAATCTTTAAAACTTACTTTTTGTATGAAAAGTAAAATCCACTATTTTCCTTTTTAACTTACATTAATTGCTTTCATTATTACTAGCCCTGTGACAAAGGCTATTAATAATGCTTCAAATGAAAATAAAGTAATTATATTTCTTATGCAGCTGAAATAAAGAAGGATTCTATGCGGTATTCGCGCGCTTTGTTGGTATTTACCAGAAACCGAATAGTTGTAAGTTATCTCTTTCATTTTAGTTAAAATACTCGTAAATCTTAAAGTGTGCATTCATATCACGCTCCGCTTATTCTACAAAATTTTACTGCATCTAAAGGTATTTATTTATTAATTGTATTCGCTTTACGTTCACTATTTTTATGGGTGAAGTTTTTTTTATGAGTATGTTTCACTATTGAGGCAACAGTGAAATTATATTTTTTGGAAGAGGACTTCCTAAAGTCTCATTCTCGTCACGGAGGTATACCTTATTTCATAAATAATATTTAGCTCAATATAAAATTATTTATTTTGTTACTATGCAAGTCATATATAACCGTGGCATAAGTTAGCAATGTGAATATTGGTTGAATATTTTAAACGCAATATTTGTAATCTTGGAAAACTAAACTAACATTGATGAACCAAAATTATATGATAAAGGTTTTCGATTCTGAGCCGAAAGGTGTACCTTTTTATTCTTATACATTGTTATTCTTAGACATTTACTGTAAACAACTTGCCGTTATTGTTGAACTAATAAAAATATATGTTCCCATATTGTCATGCCCTTGGCAAGATCGCACACCGTATATTTGAGAGATGTAGACGAATCTATTCCTTTTTTCTTTTCATGCGTGGATTTGGTAGTAAATTTTCTTGTTCATGGAGACTAGTAAAGAACGTAAAGTAAAGTAAAGTAGTTTTTTTTTCGTTGACTATCTTAATGCCTCCTAGCGCTGACCTCTGCATTCGTTGTGCTTATATTTATATACATAGCTATTAAAATTTGCATCTATAAATACATATTTAGGTAATATACGTATATATATATATATATATATATATATATATAGTAATATACGTAACAAGCTAGCACCTGAAACAATATTCTTAAGGTGGATAAAAACAAACAAGATACATACTTTGAATTAGCATATTCCGAACTATTAAAGTAGTTTGCGTAATGTGTTATACCAAACTATTATATCAAATAGTTATTTTAATGTGAAAGCTTAAAATGTGTTGGCTAATATAATCTTTAGAAAACGAAGCACGTAACCTTAAATAATTTTATTGTTTTACTATATAATTACTTGAGCGTTTTTGTGAATTTTAAGCAACAACAACTATAATAATGGTTCACCTGCTCCAAAATTTCGTTAAACTTTTCATAAAGCACAGCTGGCGCCTTACAGCCTTAGTATAATAACAAATAACATTTTTCGAAAAGGGAAATGAATGATTGTACGTGACTTGCTTTAGACTCTTCGATAGTTCTGAACCCCTGCGTACAACAACATATAAGGACAACATATAATTCGACATTCTTACTTTTTACCGAAAAAGGATGTTGCTTTAACACTCTTTCACATATATTTATTTCAGACAGTATTGACAGTATTATATTATTATATTTATTATGAGTAGCATATTTTTTTGATAAAATTATCCTTAACCTTCAAAATAAGTAGACTTTAAAGTAAGTATTTCTTTTAGTCTAGAGATAATGTTGGTATTACCTAATTAGAATCACTTTAGAAAAGATTTTGTCTATAAATTTTTTCTTAGGTATTAAACGTTTTTTTAATAACACTGGAGGCGCAAAACTAGTAGTGGTTTAGAACAAGCACTTTGAACAAAATAAAAGTTTAAATTTCTCATAGTACCTCAAATGTTATGGAAAGTTAACAGCCGTCTAAAGTAACTAATAGAAAATCCTGTTAAAGTCACGATCATCTTTTTACTAAAATCCTAACTTACGACCCTTGTACTCTCTTTTATGTTTATCCAAAAGAAAACCTTTTTAAAATATTAACCGTGAACCATTCAGGTTAGGAAGAACTAGTCAATTACAATTTTCTTATTATTTTTTGTTTTTACTCAGATACTCGTATTAAATTATTTAAATTTATTTCAACATAAAAACATCAATCATTTCTCAGTTCATTGATAAATAAAATGCAATATACTACTATTACAATGAAACAATAACTTTACAAATTCGATTCGACTAAAACTAATATAAAACAACTCGACAGTTATGTAATAGCTTGTCTTTTGTGATAAAACTAGCGTCTTAAAATAACATCATAGTGTATCTAAACAGCTCAAAAATCAACAACACAGATAAATCTAGCTCCATTTTAATGCAATAATACCGTGCACTCATTATCTTAAGCATATGTATGTAATTTGGCATGCCCCTCCCAGTGATTTTCCCTTGCATTGTGTTGTAACAAAGGCGTCTGCAGTAACAATGACGTAATATGATAATGTCTTATGATGCTGGCAACATAATTATTTGCATAGGTATCTCGATTGTATGAATGCGATCACAATATTTCTTGCTTTCCAATTTCTTCGCTTACTGCTTAATATTGAAGGAAATGTGGTTAAAAAGGAAGATAATCTTCCAATTATGGCAAAAGGGATCTACTTGACCGAGCATATTTACTTCGCCCTTTTCTCGGAAATTAACCCAATGGAATTTATTGCTCAACACAACTTATATATGCAGATTTGTATTCCACTTAATAAAAATATCTCTGTTAACTTATAAATATCGAATAAATAAAATATACAAAGTGTACCTAGTCATATGTAAATCACGTCACGTCAATCAATAGCAGGTGATGAGATAAGAAGTCATTGAAAATGATACAGGAGAATGGACAGCAGAAATCTATTATATATTTCGTTATAGCCATCAGCTCTTTGCTGCAGGTCCCTAGAGGTGTATAGACACTTTCAAATACTGAAGTACCAATAAATCAAGCCGCAACAGATGTTTTCGATCAATCAGATCATTAAGCTTGGTACCGGCCGGCTGGTACTCTCTGTAATAGTAAGGAGTTGAGGTAACTAATATTGACGGGGCCGCGGCCCTGTCGACATTAGTTACACCTAGATTGATTCCAGCTGAATTTTTAACCTCAATCTTTAAAGTCCGAAACCGAGACTAGTTGAATGAGGTCGTCATACGTGAACGAACCGCAAGGCGTGGTACCTTACCGGTGAAGTTTTTAGCACTACCGCTCCTCGGCTTTTTATGCTATTGTTATGTAGTACACGAGGTCAATGAATGAAGCAATATTATCTAATTAAAATATAGGCGTTTTTATTGTTTTATCGCTTCATGCCTTACTTTGCAAACTCTGAGGCAATATCACAGGACATTATGGAATTGCTAGTAAATCTTTTAGAATAGTTATTTACTTGGGTATTGTCATAGACAAACAAAAACCTGTATGAAAAGTATTTGTAATGTAAAGTTAATTTAGAAAATTTAACTTAAGCTATACATATTTTCACTCAATGAAAAACAATTTCTATAATTCTATAACTGCTGCTATAAAAATGGGGGTATCTAAAATGAAAATGCAAAGAAAACTTCAAATGCCCTCACAGTTGCAAACTAAAAAGTCATAAATTCAAATTATTCTTGAAATGTCATTTTGTCTTTTTTCTTTGTTTAATATACTATCTCTAGAGAAAAGAATAAAACATCAACGGAACTGCTAAAAGCAATCTCTTGTATTTTAGAGAACTGTTCTTTTTGTCTTCAAAATAGTACCTGGATATAAAGTGCACTTTGTTAGCTCGTTACGCTATACCTATGTGTCAATATCCAAGTATAAACTAATAGCTTTTGTCTGCGAATCCAGCCGCATGTATGTCGGATATAGCGAGATGTATACCCTACACTTACAAATAATATGGCTTGCTATTGGTAAAATAATGTTTATAATTGATCTAGTCGATTCATAGATATCCTCTACAACTTTATATCATTTTATTATTAATATAATTACTAAGTCTTGCCATAAATATTATTACAAAGAAAAATTTTGTTTTTTATTCTGCGTAATATTTATTTCTATCCCAGTGTGTTAATTTAATATCTTATTATAAAACTATTGAAAACATATAAAGCTTTATCGAAGTGCTATCCATTGACTCTAAATGTTGAGGCCAGTTATCAATAGCAGCACGCGCTCTTTATATGGGAAAATTATTCACTGCCAATCATATGAATTGATTTAGGGACTCCAAATTATCATGGCGTTTGGAGCAGGCCTCTTTAAAACTGACTATAAATCATAATCCAGTGGATTAAGCCAGACTAAGTAGAGTAGAAAGAAACTGACAATATATTGTATTCAAGCTTCGAATCCTTACTCAAAAATAATTTCTTTCTACAGTTTCATAACAATATGTATGAAAAATTAACTTATTGACTCGTTTCATTTTGTTTTAATGGACAATTGGCCGATATGTACCGCGATGTAAACATCCACTAAGACTTACTAAAAGCTATATTGTGTATCTAAATAAGACCTTCGGTTGTCACACCAGTTTTTTTTATTTGGGTTAGGTACCAAATAATATATTAGTACCCGGTGTTATTTGTGGTTGTGTTGTGCTTTTACCACAACAAGAGGTTACCCCCGCGGAGTGAAGCTAGTCTAAAAAAGTCGCTTAAGTTATTTCTTATATCATCAGCTAGGTTCCAGTGACAGACCCATCAAAATTGGTACCACCATCCACTTTTACACGCATTAATTAAAAAACTGTTGATTTTAAATTGCAAACAGTCACTCAATTTTATTAATTTGTGTAGACAAACATTATTATTAAATTCTAAGGTCATGGATCAAGGAGAAGCTAAAAAATCTTCATAAAAAAGCTCACAATGAATGAGAAGCCTCTCCTTTCTTTGCTTGAAATTATTTCATAAAATTCAACGAGGTGTAAATAACGTTGCTAACGGAAAATTCGATAAGGCAGATTAAAATTATATGACTTTGAAACAACCTAAGAAGAACTAAGAGATTAAGGCTTTGTTTGGCTCCAACCGTTTGGTAATAACCTATGTGAAATATAATGAATACACGGAATTTTAGTGACAGAAATATGACCCTCTACTTTCTAGAATGGAACAAAAAAAAACAATCTTTCAAAAACCCCAAAAAACTTTTGTTGTTGCTGAAAAATTTGACAACTAAATATGGGTATTAATTGAAAAATGTTTTACGCTCTAGTTTCATTAAAGTCACAAATTACGATATGCTTTATTTAACACGAGTTGAGATCTTTAGTTTAAAATTACTCATAGATTACTCTTTTGAGTACCCCCAATAGCAATCGGAAGGTACTATATAATCTAGATTATTTTCTATTTCGATAAATCAAATAGATCGACTGAATTATCGACTAAACAGACTAAAGATGTAACGGCGCTGATTAGTTAATCAGAATTTATGTTCTTCAGAGCGTTCCGTCCGGTGTTGGGTAATACTAGTGGTTATTAAACATTTTCGATGAAGATTAAAATATGATTTCAGCATCGCATGGAATTCCAGAAAATAGTACGTGCTGGTGAAGATCGAGGGTGATAAAACATGGTAGATAAGTAGACGTGTAAAAATGCCTCGAATAATGCCAATCAGATGCACGCACCCAGAGTATCGTGCAAACCCATGTCAAAATATACTTTAACTACTATATTCTAAAAGATATTTGCTCAATTATTTTGAGGTAACTTACCTTTTTAAAACATTCTCTTATGCTTCGCAGTATATCATAGCCAATTTTTCAAATGTCCAGTGTTAATTTGTATATACTACTATAAAATATTTTACGTGGCTTAACAATAAATAACCTAAATAGCAATTTTTGTTTTATTTATGTGTCGTTGCCTGTCGTCACATTTCATGTTTCTGGGCTAGTAGAAAGTAGTGAGTTACCTAAGAAATAAAGACTTGAATGATTTTAGTGCTGGATTAAGAACTGTAGACATATATATTGATGTTGTTAAATTGAACTTGATACCTTCATACGCGTTCCTACGAAAACAGGTCTCGGAAGACTGAGACAAAGTTTCTTCAGAAGTACAAAATCTAAGTAGGTAATATACAAATATCTGAAGAAGCAGTTCTATTAAAAATATGAAATTAAATACAAAGTTTTAATAACACGTGTATACAAAAACCTTTTTAGCTAGTTATATTTATAGACTCAAATTGTTTAGTATATAATATAATATAGCATTGTTAATAAATACATCGTAAATATTTCTTAAATATTTTAATATTATTCAACAAGCATTTAGTCAGGAAACAACGTCAAATGCAATGAAATTGTGCAACATTTATGAATAGATGTTTAACTTTACATAACTTTTGCATATTATTTATATCATGTTACAGAATATGTCAACTTCAGTGTAAGGCAAAATTAGTGTATACAAAATAATAAAATTTTATATTTTTGCTTTAATACAGCTGTTAAATAAGTAGAAAGTCATTTCCTTCATTTATTTATTATTTGTAAATAATCCTCCAATAAAATATTAATAATTTGATAAATTCAATAACATTATTTTGGTAGCCTTCTAGCCTTTTTTTTTACATGTGGAAACCCCCTTGGGCCACTCTGCGCCTGAGACGGGAGAGATCCGGGAACCGCTTTCTTACGCTATTCGAACCCCTCCCAGCGCCTGCCCGCACTGAAGCGGGCACCGTCTCTAGATGTTAAAACCTCTCAATTTGGGCGACGTACGACTCACGCGTAACATCGCTCCCTCGCGGGTAGCCTTCTAGCCTAGAGTTTGGCCTTCGAAAAGAAGACAAAACTCCAATCAAAACACAATCACAATATGCACAAGTCCAGCGACGTAGTCATTCTGCCCTAAAAAGTTATTCTGTGGCAGTCGTTATAGGGAAGTCAGTGTCCTCAAATATACTGGCAACTAGTTCAATCTTCGAATTCAGTTCGCCCTGTTTGCTGCGGAGGTTCGATGCCAGTCGCTCCGAGGAATAACTAATATTCAGATAAAACTGTTTGAACCGGCCCCAAATAATCTTGGGAATAATAAAGGCTGAGAAGATGATGTACAAATAAAATCTAACAAATATATATTATTTCGTATCATATATTGAGAAGTAGAACAACATGCACATAGTAATAATTTGTCACTCATACGCTCTCGTCTGATAGATAGAACTTAGTATACTGTGACATTTTCATCCCGGGATTGTTCGCTTGTCTTCTTTTTCTTTCGATGAAATGGCAACCAGCTAATCAACTGTCAATTTATCAATTTCTGCTAATGTCAAGTGTTTAAAGTCTTCAAATCTTAAATCTTCAAGTCTTCAAGTCTTCGTCGTGATGAAAACAATGATAAAAAATATAAAAAATGTGGATGAGATGAAATGTGGAACGTGTTTCGAAAAAACACAAAAAACGATCTATTCGCTTGTTCTTCTTCTTTGGATGAGATGGCAACCAGCCGGATCAGCTATTTCTGCCAATGGCAAGTATTTAACGTCTTCAATTCAAGTCTTTGAGTCCTCAAGTCTTCGTCTTGATGAAATTAATGATAAAAATATGAAAATGTGGATGACATGAAATGGGGACCGTCTTTCCCTCCTATTCGCTTGTCAGGAAATTAAAATGACAGGTGACATTTGAATGTTTGTCACTTTGTAACATGCGCGCATCTTCATACATATTCATTATTTATATTCATAGAGCGTGTAAGGGTGACAAAACTGTCACTGAGACAAAAATCACTATTGCGCGCAAAGTTACAGGTTCGATTCAGGTTTTATTAAGACTGTCACTGCTAAGTTTTTCCATCATTAAAATTTTATGAATTTGTTGAAAACAGACACACTACTGTTTTTGGCGTTTCGTTTTTAAATCTTACCAACATGTTCTTAACTTTTTTTCTAATAGTTCTATTCTATGTTATTACCACCAATCAACTATCACCAACTATTTATTAATAGTCATGTGTTTCAAATTGAAATAAAAAATACTCTAATCTATATATATAAAAATGAATGTCTGTCTGTATGTCCTTTATATAATCGTAAACTATGCATTTGATCATGTGATCATGACCTTCAGCAAAGTGTTGTGTATGAGCCCACATCTGGTTTCTGAGTTGGTACGAGCCTGCTTTGCCCCGCGGCGTTGCCTGCGGTTGTTTTTGTACCGCGGGTAACACCGCGAGGCTCAACTAGCAACTATTAAAATTTCTAATACAAATAATAAAACTTTAAGTAAAAGCAACTATAGAATCTTATTTAAAATGGTTTAGTAATTTCTAATCGCGCCCGAATGTTACACATTACAGCGATAACAAAAACGATATTTATTTAGTCGTGCAATGAATAATCATCAACTACTTATAGTATGTATGTATATCGTGTGTATGATTCCTCCAAAATTCTTTTAGGAGGAAAAATTACTAGGTTTTGGTCTTGACACTAAAATGTATGTGACACTAAAACGTATTGTTCAAAAGTATAAGATTAAGTAGAATAATTAAAATGGAACAATTTTATTACATTAAATTTTTTCTCATCAACTTAAGTTAAAATATTTATTATGATATTGTTTGTACTGTCCTTGCTTAAGATTAGCTTCTCGATAGTAAAAATCCGATGAGAAGCGTAACTTGTTCTATATTCCAACCATAGATATGTATTTTACATACTAAGTAACATTTTTTACCGTGGGAGAGTCACGCTTCGGCATGAATGGGCCGGCTCGACCGGAGTGATACCACGGCCTCACAGAAAACCGGTGTGAAACAGCGCTTACGCTGTGTTTCATCGAGTTAGTGAGGATACCGGAGGCCCATACCCCAATCCAACGCCCCCTATCCCTCTCAGCATCCCCTTCCCCCAGGCCGCCATAGTGTGGGTCACCATGCTGCATTGTTCTTTTTCGCATTGAGGATGGTGACCACCACTCTTAGCTTCTGCTCATGCTTTCCATCAGGCAGGGCTGAGTCATTTTGGCAGCTTAAATAAAAAAAAAAAAAAAAAAATTTTATTCACCATTAATATCATAATTTGACCCCGTTAAAAACTTCATTAAAGTACATATAAACAAGCTGTTTTTCTCTCGCTACTAACATCCGCTGAGAAAGGCAAAACGACAAAAGCAACGCATTTGATATGTAAGCGAAGCGTTTATCTATTTTGTTCCAATTAGCGGCGAAATTTAGTTTGATCGCTTATATTTACATCATTTTCTGTTCTTTGTCTTTTTGTTTTCCTACTAAATTAATTTATTCCTGTCTCTAATGACAGCCTTACCATTAGCAAGTTTATTGTGAGTATGTGAGTAAAATTTAAATGTAATCAAATACAATAGATAAAAGTATTCCAACCAAATTGTAAAACGATGTAGTTTTTTTTAACACAACACAACTCCCGCATTAAGAATATATATAATAAGAATATATATATTCCTGTATCACGGGGATCTTTACAAACATACATGAAACGGACACAAAGCACACCCAGACTTAGAACAACAATTCATGGATCACACAAAGTGTTGTCCCATGTAGGATTTGAACCCACAACACTTGGCGCAGTAGGAAGCGGTGTGGCCACCACTGAAACCACTAGGCCAACCGTGTAGTCAATCTCGTAACACTACTTTTTTAAAATGACAGAAGGCCCATTCTTATAGAAGTCAGTAAGAGAATCTTGTGCTCAACAGTAGATGAATTATAGCACCTAAAAATTTTGATGTAGGTACCAAAACTAAAATAAGGTTAGAAAGTATTCGTCATACTTTTGTCATACTTCATGTCATACTAAACTACGGAATCGAGTTTTATGAATAGCCCTAGTGACAGTATAAATTTTAACAAAAAAAAAATTACGCACTCGGATTGTAGGTTTTAAAGTTATTCTTGATAAAAATATTTTTTTCCAAGTTTATAAATATTGAGGTAAGAACGAAGTAAAGAAAACCTGGAATTTTCCTTTGGACCCCCTAAGGAAAAATCATTTCAAAGTAGTATATAGTACATACTACTATAAAGAAAATAAAATGTTACTTTTGAAATATTTATTTATTTATTTATTAACTTAATGCACATGAGGTACAAAGGCGGACTTAATGCCATTAGGCATTATCTACCAGTCAACCTACAGGTGTTGCAGAAATATGATGCGGTAGGTGCAAGGACAAAATTTTGAACTCGGACTAATAGCAATTATGCAGATAATAGATAAGCATATACAATTATACTACTACATATATAACAGATACACAATATACACAAACATACACATAAAAATATATACGCACATATATATATATATACATACATACACATACATACATACATACATACACATAAACATATATATACATATATAGACGGGTATTAGCGTTGAGACTATACTATACCCATATTAAATTATTTTAAGATAATCTTAATTGATTTATTTCAATAAATAATACTTTAAAATTTCTCTGCGCACGGTTAAGGGACGATAAGAAACATCCCTACCTACTCAAGGTGTTACTAAACCTCCATAAACACTGCTATTGACACAATGTCTGCAGAGTAAAAATTTATTACTATATATTTTTTCTCTACAGACATTGTGTCAATAGCAATGTTTATGAAACTTTGTACTTAACAACAATAAACTGAATGTCAATTAATTTAACGTGTCTCTCCCAATGATGTGTAGGATAAATCTATTCGTATCTACGGATATCTGCCTGTAATTTTTTTTATATGCTTAGTCAAATTCATTACTTTGTATATAACGTTGTTATTACGTTATATTCCATAACTATAATATAACTCTATATAATAACAGTTATATAACTTCTTAATTTATCTCCTGAAATCAAATATTTAATAAAGTGATTTATTTATATTACGAACAGCTACAAAGATAGCATTTGAATGAGATTAAACCCCAACAAATGTTATGAAATATATATTAAAATAGCCACATTTATTAAAAAACCTATAAACACGGTACGTATTCCTAGTTATATGGTTAGAGATATCCGCTGCTAGATATCCGCGGATATACATTTATAAAGATTCGGTACATCACTAGTCTGAACTTTCTGAAACATGAGTAGGTACTTCGGCATATTGTGTGATGGATTAACCTGCGTTATATCGAGTATATAATTATCTGAGTTAATTACTTCCTGCTTTCTATTTAAATTCAACATTTTCAACATTCATTATCACGGAGTTTATAACAAATATAAAGGTATTCTTTATGTAAAAGTACTACCTACATACAGAATAATAGAGAATGAGAGTGACTCATTGTATTGAAGTGTTCAATGTTCTTCCTGTTAGATAACTAAATTGTGCATTTTTTTTAAATCAAGTATACAATATAATTATATGTTATTTCGGCTTTTGGTAAATAAAATAAATAAAAAATAAATGTTTCGGACATCTAACACACAACACCATCTAGTCCCAAACTAAGCATGTATTATGGGTACTAGATAATTGATATTACTACATAAATACTTTTTTTTTGTAAATACATACATATTATACATAGAAAACACCCAAACTCCGAAACAAATATTTGCAGATCACCCAGACCCAGGATTCGAACCCGAGATCTCATGGACAGCAGTCGCGTACGCTACCACTGCGCCACCGAGGCAGTCAAATAAATGAGTAATATATTTTTTTCTTCATTTATTTTTTTGAAATGGAATCAACTTTATTCAGAATCATTTATGTATATTTATTTGTTTTTCATTTTTGTACAGTACGCCGAAATGAAAGTATTTTTAGGTTAAAATACAGGCACCACATTAACACATATTTTGAACTAGTAAATTGTTATTACGAAAAACTACAGTATAATCCAAAATTTGTTAAGCGGCATCGATTTCTTTAATAGAACTTTTGGTTTCAATTATGGTTTAACGATTTTCTTAGGAAAAACGTTAAAATAGTACACATATATATTTTAATGATACACACGTAAAATAAAAGTAGGTACGAATGTATTTGTACGTGTGTGTACGTATGTATATGTAACATACAAAAATTGAAATCGAGAAAGTAAAATAGTTTCTTGGTATTTTTTTAACTAGCTGCTTTCTGCGGTGGTATTTACGGTTGGTATTATTCATTTATATCAACAATCGCAAGTCAAAGTAAAAGTGAGCTTAAGTTATTCCTTACATCATAAATTATTCAGTTAAAGTCGCGTCATAATCGGTCCAGCCGTTCAAAATTGCTTGTTCGGTGTATGCACCGTATATACTTTCATTCGCATTTAGTGAAAAACAGTGAATTTGAAATTACAAACAAACACTTCAATTTCATTTCCATTCGTAAGAGCAATGTATGAAAATAAATGAAATTGGAGTGTCTGTTTTTAATATTAAAATTACCGCTTTTTACTAAATGCATATGTATGTGTACGTGGTACATATACCAAAATAACTTTCTTTACAATTTTTGTCTGTCTGTCTGTATGTTCCGGCTGATCTCTGAAACATCTGGACCGATTTTAAAGGGACTTTCACTGGCAGATAACTGATGATATAATAAGTAACTTAGGCTACTTATTTTAGACTAGTTTCGCCCCGTAACGTTACCCGGAGTTACTGTTACACCGCGGGTAACACCGTGGGGCTCAGCTAGTTAGTTATACAACTCTCACCAGAATTCTGCTTCTTTAATATTTTATGACCATCATGGACAGTATATAATATTCCCTAGTTGGACATAAGTCTCTCTTTAAAAAGGGGCTTTATATTCCTCCCTATAAATATACATATATGTACTACATATAACTACATATAAAGCTATTAAGACATATGAAAACATGAGTTGAACAAAAATATAACCCGCAACCTCCTACACTGTCTTCTTGTCTAAAAAGTGGGAAAAAATGTAGCAATAATCTATAAAATATATTCCAAAATAGAATCATAGAGAGAGAAACTCCCAAATAAAGGGCTTAGGACGTGGGCGGTACGAGCGTTGGGTTTTTGTTTAGATTTCACACAAAAAGCCTTTCCCGTACGTGGTCGTATTTTAATTTGAATTTTGTATTTGTTGAAATTAGATTTTTAAATTGGAAATAAACAAGAGTTTTTTGTTTCTCTATCAATTCAATTTCTCATACCTATTTGATACTGTAAAGTGTAAATGATACGTCACGAAAAGCATACTCTGTGAAATATATAAAAGAAAGTTAAAGAAACTATAACCAAACTATATAAAAAATGGATTCAAAAGAACAAAACAAGAAAATAATTCAGACAGAAATCTAGAAATGCATGTACAAAAAAATCTAGATAGAGCCATCGTATAATACTTTTTTTAATCTATTCAAATAAAATTGAAGTGTCTGTTTCTAATATCAAATTAACTGCTTTTCACTAAATGTAATTGAAGGTATATAAGGTACATATATCAAAAAACCTTTTTTGTTCCTTCCGTCTGTGCGTTCTGGCTGATCTCTGAACAGCTGGATTTTGAAGGGACTTTCACTGACAGATAGCTGATGATATAAGCAGTAACTTAGGAACTTTTTTAAGACTACCTTGTTGTTGTACCTTTACAACAACAACTGCCCGTAACACAGCGCGCTCAGCCAGTCATGACTAAGACAAGACCTTTATACATGTCACCAGTAAATAGTCGCAAGCAATACCTAGTCGTTCATAAACGGTTCCGTGACGACATTAAACTTGAATATCAACAAGGTTGTTGGAGTATTTAGGAACTGTAAGTCATCATTACAAGCAAGTAATGAAACTGGCTTAGGTGACTTAAGGAGTCCAATCACGCTCTCCTCATTTCATTAAGAGCAGTCGTAAATTAAGAGCTAATGAACTTACCATGTACGCTTTGTGTGGAACGTTATACAAGAAGACCATTAACTGAAGTATGGTATTTTAGCTTAGTCAATATAATGTACACACGCATCACATGAACACCCTTTAATGGTTAACTGCTAAACATACCTAGAAGAACTCTCTTTAGAAAAGAGGTTTTCGTCAACGATACCACACATCTCTTTGCAGTGATGTTGTCTGGTTTTTCTCCCTTAGTGTTAAGAAAAGTAAGTAATCATTTGTATGTTGTAAGAGCTTTCATACGACACCCACGGGATAAATAGGGTGACACTCTGTATACGTAATCTATCACCATTTGGATAGCGTACTGTATACTGAACACGTATAATGTACTGTATTTTTTTTTACGTGGTGGAATGCGTTTACACACTTCGCTCCCTCCCCCCCCCGCGGGGACAGGGGGTTCGCTTCGTGTGGGACTCCTGACTGACTCGCCAGACTACCCACTAAACCACCACGGTGTGCCACTCTGCGCCTGAGACGGGAGAGATCCGGGAACCGTTTTCTTTGGCCATCCGGACCCCTCCCAGATAATGTACTGTATATACCAACCTAAGACTCTAGTACTTTTTGTTTTACTCCCCACCGTGTGTATTTATAGTCGCTAATACAAATCTGAAAAGGCGATTCCTATTTAACTTGATATTTGACTCATTTAGTTAATGATCCCCAAAATACACATCATCAATCACTAACTCCCTTTAATAGTATATTGCTGGCCATAGCCCATAGCAAGACGTTTTTATTATACCATGCTAGCAAAATACAAATGGGGATAACTAACAAACATGAATACTACCCACAAAGTTATTCCAATTTATAATCAGGTATTACAGAGAATCCTTATAAAATCTAAACCACACGAATTGGAGATACAAATCAAACCCAATCCTGCTTAATTCCCGTGAGCTTGGTTGCTAGAATTAACAAGTCCGACCCCAAGTTGTATCCATCTGTAATTAATTGTACCAAACCTAATTCCAAACGATTTGTATTACATCTATTATAGTAAGAAAAGCAGTAGTTTCAAAAACAACAGCAGCTCACTTTGGAAGATCGTAATATTAATTTTTAATATAGAGAGAGTCATGCGAGTATTACTATTCTACAAGTAATAAAAAACTTCAATGAAATAAAACTGGACTAAATTGAAGTACGAGCTTTCAAATAAAAAATAATTTTCAAAATTGGTTCCCCCAATCGACAGTTCTGAGGTCCTCCTTCTTTTTTGAATTCGGTTAAAAATGAATTTAATTTATGTCGAATGGTGACAAGAGACGAAAAATTGCTATGTTTCATCTTTGAACTTCTGTGTCTATGTGATACGAGGTAAAAAAATGATTGTTTTCTGTGATACTAATGGTGGTTAGTGTAAGTTCAGTGTTTTATCTTTAAATATACAAAATGGTACAATATATTTAAAGATAACAACATTTAACTTTAGATTGCCATAATTTACGATTATGTTTGCTCTTACTTGATTTATATATACAACTCAGAAAGTGACTATAAGGAAAAAAAATGATTATGTGTTGTTGTTTGTTTATTTATTATCTTTTAAAGGATAAATTAATATTATGGAAACGATATATTCTCAAAAGATATAACATAATGATAGTTTAATGATATTACAGACAAGTCTACCATAAAAAGTAGCCTAAATGATTCCTTCAATTTGATTAAATCAAATCAACAACCCATAATGTCCCACTGCTGGGCTCGGGTCTCCTCTCAGGAGAGGGTTAAGGCCATACGTCCCCACGCTGGCCAAGTGCGGATTGGGGACTGGCAAGACAACGTTGTGGCTACGTAATCTTACCGTTGGATGTTTTTAAGCCGCCCGAAGGCCTCCAACTAAGCTTCACGACTGTTATCCTATGATAACAACCGGGACCGACTGCTTAACGTGACCTCCGAATCACGGAGACGCTCATGGTAACATGCCACCAGCGGTCACCCATTCAGGTACTGACCGCGGCGTTGTTGCTTGCCCTCGCTGATTGTTTTTAATCACCGAGTGCAACTGGGCTATGAGCGCCTCTGAAAGCTCAATTTGATTTTAAAAGCTTAAAAAGAAGCTCGGAGTTTGGAAATTGAGGTCTTAGTCCCCGTGCCTCTGAAAGCATATAAAGCCGTCGATCCTGTGTCTGATCGCTCCCCGGTCGTATCGGATAACCGTCCCATCAGATTATGGGAGTGAGGTAACAGAGAGTGCACCTGTGTTTACGCTCACACTTGTGCTCTATAACATCTCCTGCGTAATTGGCTGTTCTGCGTGGAGACTGGCTGCCGTGGCCAAAATGGGCTAAGAGAACGTCATTAGCTTTATCAATCTGTCAGTGAAAGTCCCGTCAAAATCGGTACAGTACAGAAGAAACAAACAGACAGGTAAAATTTTTAATAATTGATTATTATTTTTATAATATGCATTTTGTGAAAAACTGTAAGTATGAAATGTTGTAGCTCACATATATTTAAAGACTTAAGTTTAAGTCATACTATACAAGTTTACCATTATTCATCATCATTTTTAAACCATATGGAATGCAATTTTATAAAGTTTTTTCTTCTTAAAAAAAGATAACTCGCTCATTAGGAATATCTCATTTCGTAGGAACTTACCAAACATACATAAAAACATTACGAACATCCAAAATCAGAATATCAATTTGTGGACAACACAAAATATTGTCCCATTGGACTGGAACCCACAACACAGTTGGAAACGAAGCCATAACTGCTATTATCGCTACGCTATCCGTGCATTCATGTCCGTTTTTACGAGCAATTTTCTCTGTAATCACTTAGAGTGATGCTACCTAACGGAAATGGAATAAAAAAGCAATCTTTAGCGGATACTACACATTGTACGTAAACTATTATTGAAAACAACTTTCTAGTTATTACCCCTATCGTCGGACTCCATTACACGCATGGATGAGATTAACTAACACTACATTGTTTATACTGTAATGTATAAACAATGCAACTTACCCTTATCTATCTTGACTGCCTCAGTGGCGCAGTGGTAGCGAATGCGATTGCTGTGCAAGAGGTCTCGGGTTCGACTCCTGAGTCGGACCAAATGTTTGTATGATCTGCAAATATTTGTTTCGGAGTTTGGGTGTTTTCTATGTATGTATGTATTTACAAAAAAATAAGTATATAAGTATTAATATCAGTTCTCTAGTACTCATAGTACAAGCTCTGCTTAGTTTGGGACTAGATGGCGTTGTGTGTTAAAATGTCTGAACATATTTATTTATTATTTATTTATTTATTATCTATCTTATGATTGCACGGTTGGTTAGTTGTTTGAACGGACGCCACAACACTTCTTACGATAAGAAAGTTAAGTAAGCAATAAGTTTTGTGGGTTCAAATCCCACATGGGACAACACTTTGTTTGATCTACAAATGATTGGACTGAATCTGTGTGTTGATTGCGTCTGTTTGATGTATGATTATAGGGTCCCCCGCAACACGAGTGAATTATTGACAGTATGGAACTTGTCTTAAAAATCTTCATATGCAGTTATATATATATATATAAATATATATACATACACTATACTATACAATACATATATAACTAGGGAAGGTAGGCCTTCCCTAGTTATATATGAAGAAGGTTCGGTTAAACTATTATTGAAAACAACTTTCTAGTTATTACCCCTATCGTCGGACTCCATTACACGCATGGATGAGATTAACTAACACTACATTGTTTATACTGTAATGTATAAACAATGCAACTTATCCTTATCTATCTTGGCTGCCTCTGTGGCGCAGTGGTAGCGAATGCGACTGCTGTGCAAGAGATCTCGGGTTCCATTCCTGAGTCGGACCAAATGGTTGTATGATCTGCAAATATTTGTTTCTTAGTTTGGCTGTTTTCTATGTATTATTTGAATGTATTTACAAAAAAAAGTATTTATGTATTAATATCAATTGTCTAGTAACCATAATACAAGCTCTGCTTAGTTTGGGACTAGATGGCGTTGTGTGTTAAATGTCCAAATATATACATAAAAATTAATGTAAAGTCCATTCTATCAAATTAATTGGCTATCTGACTGAAGGACACCAGTATAATAATGGTTCTTGTTTCATGTATGTGTTCACATATTTGTAATGATCACATCAATTATAATGCAAGGTTTTTAACATACGTGTATTTTGTAACAGCTGACAATAACTAATGATCAATACATGTACAGTCAGCAAAATAATCAGATTAAATTATAACTATCGCTCACAACTCAAGGTTGAGTGTACCTAAATATTAGGTGGTAAACTGGATGCTCTTAAAAACTTTTTCAAACTTTCAAACCTGTATCAGGTTGTTTTAATGGCGACGAAGGGAAAGCGTTTGCTATAAATGCAGAAAAGTGAAACTTATAATTTTCTGCGTGTTTTCTGAATTATGTAATATAAATTTATCTTTAAATACAAGTGAAAAATTATTATATGGACTGTCATTTACAAAAGACTCGTTTGTGATGTGTTCAAGGCTTATAACCATACGGAAGAGGTGCCAAGCGATCGCTTTAAACTGTGTCAACAGAGGTAAGACGACATTATGTAACTGAATGCATTTTAATCATATCTCACTCGGATTCAAAAGGTATGCGATCGTTTTAATTGTACTACAAATGACCAATTTAAAGTCATTCTTGATAATCAACTTTAATATGAGCCAAAAATACGTTCGTAACATTTAATAATAATTATAGTTGTGTAATTCTATCAAAAGGTACATTTACATTTATATATATATTTATAGTACGGGATATACAGAACTCCTCCATTCCTCCATTCTGATGACTACAAAGTTATTTTAATAGCTATCAACAGAGTTACAAAAACAATGAGCGTAGTTGTGTGTTTGTTATTGTGGCTGTGTGCGTGTGTAACTTGTGAGAGTCGTGTGTGTGTAATTGTGTGTAATTATAGCGCATGTAAATTCTGTGTGTGTATCATGTGTAAAATAAACATAAGGTTACCAATAAACATTTGGGTTACTAATATTATACAAGTCAAGAAATGTTAATACAGGGTAAGCAACGACGGCGCGGTCTGTACCTGGATGGGTGACGGCTGGTGGCATGTTACCGTGGCCGTCTCCGTGATTCGGAGGTCACGTTAAGGTCCCGGTCCCGGTTGTTGTTGAGGCCTTTGGGCGGCTTAAAAACATCCAACTCCAAGATTACGTAGTCACAGCGTTGTCTTGCCAGTCCCCAATCTCCACTCGGCCAGTGTGGGGACATATGGATTTAAACCTCTCCTGAGAGGAGACCCGAGCCCAGCAGTGGGACATAATGGGTTGTTAATGAAGAATATTAAACAGCTGAAGAGATTGTTTGTTTAATTGAACGCACCCAGAAAGTACTGGTCAGATTTAAAAAGTTCTGGCACTGTTCGATAGCCCAGTTATTGCAGGAACCTATAGGCTATACATATATCATCACGCTACAATCAAAAGGAGCGGAATATTAATAAAAAAATTGCAAAAGGGCAGTAAACTATTCCTTTTGAGAGCTTCTATTGCGTGCGGTGCTAAAACAGTTAAAGTTTCACAAAAACAATGTATAACAAAAGTGTTCCCCTTTAAAAGGTCAAAAAAGTGTTAGTATACGTCTTCCTTTTAAGGTTGAATTCTTTAACATTTGTTATGAATTTGTAGAAACAAATTTGTTCACGGTGTTATAATTTCACACAGATATTATGAGACATGGACGAGGATGCGAGGGTCACTAGTTTTTGGTTGCTAAACTTCTACTTACTGAATTTATATAAATATACTTTTTTTAAATACTTCTTACATAGATCAGTAGATAAATAGTGGATATATATAAACAAATAAATAATAAATATTTTTTTCGGACATTTATCACACACAACACCATCTAGTCCCAAACTAAGCAATGCTTGTATAATGGGTACTAGTCAACTGATATAAATACATATATACTTTTTTTTGTAAATACATACATATCATATATAGAAAACACCCAAACTCCGAAACAAATATTAGCAGATCATACAAACATTTGGTCCGACCCGGGAGACGAACCTGAGACCCCAAGCACAGCAGTCGCATACGTTACCACTGCGCCACCGAGGCAGTCATAATATTTTCAGACATCTAATACACAACGCCATCTGGTGTGCTATTATTGTATGAATCTTATTTTTAGTGATTTTATGTTTAGAGGGTTTCCGGACAACAGAATTAGTAGCAGTGTCTTTTATTACTTTATAATAAATAAAGCGTTTTTTAAAGACTCTTTGTCTTTTAACAAAAGTAACCATTAAAAGACCCATAATGTTGAGCAATGACTCAAATCGACTTATAAATTTATTTGTCGGTTACACACCATGGGTTACCTTTAATATTGCGTAAAGCCACGACAACTTCCTCCTGTCACGATAAAATGTTAATCACAACAAAATAAACGTAATCTAAATTTCAATGTTTAATAATATAATGACGTCCTTGGCATAGAAAGAAATAAACTGTCAAGATAAAAATTTGCGAACCATTTTATTTATATTGCCTATTGTATTGTGATATACCTGAATCTACATATCAATATATCGTTATCGTAAACAAATATTTGCAGAGCATACAAATATTTGGTCCGACTCGGGAATCCAACCAGAGACCTCATAATAAACAGTAATCACTATATCTAACTGGCAGATACTGACGATGAGGCAGATATATACTTAGTTATATTCTTATTTTATCAGTCTTTAGTACTTATATATAATACCTGCTTATCTAAAGCGTTACTGCAAAGTTAAACCACAGAATAATGACTGCCTTTTACTTGCCTACCTCAAAGCAGACATGACGACTGCCGGCAAAAGTGAAATCTCAAAACTATAAACAAACAGATGTTCAAGCTTACCTGAAATAAACCTCTTTGCTCTTTAAATAAAATCCACAGTATAAAGAAGTAAAAAATATAGAAAAGCATTCGGTGAAGATGAAGCGAGTTCCATGATTTTTGTTCAATCAAAAAAGTGTTTAACGCGCCTAAAGAAGTTTTCAGTTCAAAAATGCTGCAGATATGCGGTTATGTTACTTAATGTAACTCTAAATACTTAAAACATACCAATGACGTAAATAAAATTTCCCCTCATAAGCCCGATTTTATCGAAATATTGAATTGTAACTGTAACCTGTTAGCTGCGCAATTAATTAAACTACAATGTTGCGCTCACAACCAATCAATATAGATATCAATAAACATATCAATTAGTGCACATGTCTAGCTAACTCACTATTCACTTATTGCCTGAAACTTTTTATCTGTTACTGAAATTTATGTATATGGGTTGATGATGTTTTACTGAATTATAAACTACATTCAGATTTTGAAACGAAGAGGGCAAAAGTTGATTTGTGAATCTCCCGTCGTTCGAAGATTGATTATACATACAAACATGATTATTCATTGTACTTAACTGTGCAATAAGCAGTGTGACATAATATTATAAAACCTATTCACAATTGTAATGTATTGTGTAAAATGACGTCAATGGCCTGAAAGGGTTACATTGTAAAAACATGTGTTATTTTCACGTATCTCATTTTAATATCAATAAGACTAAATAAATTGGTATGGAATATTTTCATACAAATAAAGCAAAGACTACAAAATGTGACGTAATGATATAAGAATGTGAGATTGAAGGCTGAATTTAACCGCTACAAGTACTAAAAAGTATCATTTACAGTAAAAATTGCCTACCATATGCCAGCAGACTAGTATTAATTTTCAACATAGATTCCTATATGTACCTATGTCCCTTTTTATCATCTCTTTAGTGACTCTTTTACTCATAAGCGAGAAAAAATTTAAAATACTACAACCCGACTATGTAGAAACTTTGATAAAATTTATATACAGACTATACCTCACTCGAGTCATTATTACGAATCTATTGACACCACATTTCTTACAATCGGGTAAGTATTTTGGAAGTAGGTAGTAGAAGTTAACTTTTTTGCTTTCTGTATACCTACATTTGTATGTACCATTGTAGTGCCCAAAACTATTGCACTGATTTTAATGAATGAAGTGTCAATAGATTTGTAACCGACTGAACTTGACAGAAGTTGATCACGAATTTGTCCATTAAAGTGTTTTTTTATTATTTAATGTCATACAAAGATTGAACACTGTCCAAATGATATGCTATGTGGGTAATACTAATGTACATAATATTATGTGAATATGCTAAAAACAGAAATAAATTTATAATTCACCAGTTTTTGATATTTTATTTTAGTACGAATTTAAATGACAGTGATCCTATTTAATGTTAAACAACTATTAAGACTACTTGTTTGCTGAACGCGCTTGTTTTATGTCTATCGAGAATCAAAGTTTCTTTATGCCTTCATTAAAATCGACGTACAGTTTTAGCCGTGATAGCAAAACAGACAGAGTTACTTTCGGCTTTATAATATTGGTACGGATATATTTTTCTCCCCTATAAACTAAATTTAGTTTCATAGTCAGTAAAACATAAACTAAAACTATAAATTTAAAGTCCTTCAGATCAGTAGGACACTAAATTAATTTTACCGATATTGCAACAGCTGCGTCGCGTTCCAGAGAAAGTTATACGATTTTAGCGACTACAACAAATTTAATCGGAACTAAGTTGGAGAAGTTTGGACTATAATTAAATTGTCTTCGATAATAAGATAGTAAATTAAATTTTAAAATATAAGCGGACAAGACACAAAAACTTGTGTGGGTGACAGTTCGTACGTGAAGATCTTCGCACGGTTTCCTACATTATAGACATAGATAGATAACTCTTTATTGTACAGTGACTAAAGATACAATTATAGTTGGCATAATTTCAATGGAAAACAAAACAAAAAAGATATACAAATGGTGGCCTTATCGCGGTCTGCGATCTCTTACAGGCAATCGCTATCGCTATTTTATCGCTAATTCCATCCAGGAATTAGCGATAAAATATGTAACAAATGATGGAGTTGCGAATTATATTTTAGTAAGAGTCATCCACACTTATTTATGGTGATTACAAACTCATAATACAAAGAAGACTTAAAAAATAAAAAATAAAAAGAAAACAAATAGAACAAGAACAAAAACACATACACTACACAGCGGACATCACGGTTCTCATCACATTATATTTCGCAAATGTTCCTTTACCATTTTTTTTAAATTGCCATGTGTTTGCGCTCGTCTGAAGGGCAGTGGCTATGCGTTCCAGAGACGTGCAGCCTTGCACTTTATAGGATTTGTACTTAGAAGTCGTAGTATGATGTTAAATATTACTTTTCTTATAATTTATTTATACGTAAATGTGCATTATATATATGAATATTTATAAATACAAAGTAGTTAATTATCTAATGTAAGTAATATGAACGCTATATAAATATTTTTGAAGCGTTATCTTTTTCTTTTTGAAGAACAAAAAGGAATCATGTTGGTCTGTACAGCTCTATAATATATTCTCAATGTAATTTTGGAAATGTTATTTATAAAAAATCTACATATTCTTAGACTGCATTAAGAATTATGTGAATATAATAACTTGTACTATACGGCTCACGTATCTTGGCGAGTCTGACCATAGGCTCTGCGAATTTTAGCGCATATACACACGAAGTAACCAATCAGCACGAAGTAACCAGAAAGGGATGTCCAATACGCGTGCTGAGGGTGTTGTTTGATCGATATTTATTCAAATCGATTGAAATTAAGTCATAAAAACATATTTATTTTCAAGATTATAAGATTCTAAATTTTCTCAAACAGTCTTTACTTAACGTAAACGTTAATAGATAACTGTTATTTAAGTAAATCATGTCTTTCAACTGAGAAAATATTTATTTAATTATTTATTATTTATTAAATTCGAAATCTCGTTTATTAACTACAAAAGTCACCAATAATTTCGTTTAATATCTTATATAAACAAAAATCAATACTTCTAATAAAACTAATCGATTACGATATTTTATTGAATATAGGGTCGATTGTGTTTACTTATGGTCAATCTCTAGCCTAGACCACTACTCCCCGTACGTCGCCTCTGCCACCATTTTGTTCCTAAAAAAAGTTATTGCGCAACCTTCTGCGTGAAGTTCGGACTCGTCAAGATACGTCGGCAGTATTGTACCTTAAGCAATTATATGTAGATTTTGCAGGCAAGTGTAAAACTTATAATTAGTTTACGCTGTTTAAACATCTACCCTCAGACAAATTTTAAGTTTAAAAGAAATTTTACAAAATTATTATTGAAACCACATTGAGACGCTAATGATCGATATTGTTGGAAACAAGACAGTTTTTATCTCGTTAGCAACAAGGACCTTGGCCCAATCCAAGAATTCTTGATATCTGAAAGTGAATTGTGAAATTTAATATTGCAGTTGTCGACGTCATAATTGATTATTAATTTAATATACATTCTACGGCAATATAGTCATACAACTCTTAGACCAGTTTATGAGTCAAGGGTGATCTGTAACTGCCCTTAATTACACAATAAATTGGTCTGTTTGTATAACAACTTTTTATTGTTAATGGGACTAATATGAGTAATCATTCTCAGAATTGTTTGTTTTTTTTTCGTTTCTTACACCGATATTATAAATGTGCAATACAAAAACACACATATATTTTTATCATAAATGGAGCATATTCTTGCACAGTGCTATAACCAATTAGTTACAGGTCTTCATTATAATTTGCAGAGGAGGACTAATAATGCAGAAATATGTCAATTGGCCGCCATGATGTGGGTCAATGTGCTGCATTGTTGCATTGTCTGTATTCGCAATGAGTGTGGTGACCACTATTCTTGGATTTGCACTCATGCGCATGCTTTCCATCAGGCGGTGTAGAGTCATATTTAGATTGATAAGTTTCAGAATGAAGTTTAGTAATAAGTTACCTACTCATGTAAAGTACATCCGCATATCTCCCGTATAACAGGAACTGTCCAAACTGTTATATACTTCGTTCGTTCTCCATACAAGTATAAGTTAATAAAACATTTTGCTGTACTGCAAACATGAGTAACAAGGAACATTAAGTAAGTATTGTTGTTTAACTATCGTGTCCTGCAGAGTGCGCAAGTGTTTCTAGGGACACACAGCTCTATCGAAATATCTCTCTAATTCTGAACTAGTATAACAATATGATAAAGTTATTTATTTTGCTGCTACACATGAATAGTACATTTTTTTAGATTTCATTATGAGAAGTTAGTAACAAGTATTACTAACTTAACTCTAAATGAAACCTAAAATTTTTATTTAAATTTCATTTAGAGTTTAAAATTGACTGGCCTAATTTAAGCTAATGAAGATCCTTATTTACAAAAACTCAGCCTTCTGATTTCTAAAACACTATATCTTTTTTCGCAGCATGAAATCTAATTAATTTCAACGGACACGTTAAAAGTTTTCAGCTCATTCGATTGCCCACTTCGATGCATAACAAATCTGAAATCCCTTTTATTTAAGTACATTATACTACATCCTTTCCTTATCTTGAAGGTTTCGTTTTAAATAGTTTAACCTTAAAAATAATATATACTGCCGGCTACAAGACCATTCAATCATGAAATCGGATCTACTTTTGATTGAACAATCTGTATTGTCCATGACGAACAAACTACGTAGAAAAATAAGTAAAATTGAGGCAAGACACGCAAGAATATAAAACTAGAAACAAAACACAGCCATAATCCCAAGGGTATCTGGACTGATTTCCTCAATCACAGTTATACTGCGGAAAAATCTACTCGTTGTTTATGGGGTGTCATGACCAACTTTAAGTGTTCTAACGTAAAAGTGTATACTACAATTTTAAGATTACTTGAGGGAGCAGGAATATCATCTTTTAATAATGTTTACCCGGTATAAAATGTTGATATTGGAAATAACAGTAAAAAATAGTAATTAACGAACGGTTTTATGTAGTTTAGTATAATCGTATCTATGCAAATAAATAAAATAAGAGTTTGTAATAATAAAATAACCGCTTTTTACTAAATTCGTGTGTCATGTATACACGGTACATATACCAAAATAATGTTTTTTACTATTGTTGTTTGTCTGTCTGTCTGTCGGTCTGTCTGTCTGTCTGTTTGTTCCAGCTAATCTCTGAAACAGATGCACTCATTTTGACGGGAGTTTCACTGACAGATAGCTGATGTAATAAGGCGTAACTTAGGTCTCTTTCAGACTAGCTTTGCCCCGCGGTATTACCCGTGGTTGTTAATGTACAACAATAACCGCGGGTGACACCGCGTGACTCAACTATTATAATATAAAAATTGGATGAAATGAGGTAACGTGTGTCAGATACACTGATGAATAATATAAATGAATACAACAAAATGTTCGTAATTTAAGATGTTATTTTAGGTTATAAAGAAGATTAGTCATAACTCTTTATAAGTAGTAGGTACTTCCGCTTCGACCAAATTAGGTACTACTGGAAAAACAGAATATTTTAAAGGCAAAATATTTGCCTCAATGAACTTTGTTTATAACTTTATTTTGGCACTAGAAATAAGGCTTAGCCAAGTTCGACTATAAGTAGGGGTATAGCAGAGGGAAATTTTATAAATGCACATTCTTCAGAATAGACGAGTAATGTGTCATGTTCTATGTATTTTAGGCGATGAATCGAATAAGACCATACTCATACATGTAGAATCAATATTTTACGAGAGACGAAGGGTTTTTGTAGAAAAAATATTTTTTATTCGACAATCATGTGTAGTTTTCTGTTCCATCTTTTCTATATTTTCAATGAAAATTGTGCTTCCAGTTTTAAAAGCGAGAGTTTAGTTACGTAATGGTGTCTACCACTAAACTCTCGCCTTAAAAACAAGTTTATTATGACTGACTGACAGCACGAATGTGGCGTAATGATTTAAGCGTTGACCTTCTCTCTGAGTGTTATGGGTCTCTGGTATGTTATCCTCACATTTGAAAATATTTTGTATGTTTTTTTTTGTGAAATAGGGCTCATACGAGCAGACATATAGCCTGATGATAAGAGATTACCGCCGCCCATGGACACCCGCAACACCAAAGGCGCCTCCAGTGGGTTGCCGGCCTTGGGAAATGGTCAGGGGATGAGGGGAAGGGTTGGATTATGGGCAGGTATCCTCACTTACTCGTTGAAACAAAGCGCAGGCGCTGTTCCACACCGGTTTTCTGTGAGGCCATGGTTGCACTCCGGTCAAGCCGGCCCATTAGTGCCGAAGAAGATACGAAGAAGCGTCGTTCTCCCACAGTAGATCCACAAATTGTTGTTCTGAATCTTCGTGTGCTTTGTGCCTGTTTCATGTATGTTTCAAATATCCCCTGCACACAGGATTTATTCCTAGTGCGAGAGTTGTGTTTTTAAAAATAAATTTAAATAATTTCCATCTCATTCATCTAGCCACTGCAACACGTTCACGCAATTTTTCACGCAATATTTGATAATTATAAAGACTTAGCTCTGATAAAAAAAATCACATTATTCTGTACTAACTTCCTAAGTGAAATACTAAGACTTTTGGAGGAGGAAAGTTAGCGTCAAAAAATGTAGACATTTCATTTAAAACAGTATACAAGATAGACATCTAGTCTACCTTTTTTGGAGTTTTAATTTCCTTATTCTAACAGAACATTTGTGTTTAAATTAAAATCAGAGATAATATAAAATACATGATGTTATTTAATCATAAAGTTTTAGCCTTGAATTTTTGGCAAATGTTAATAAGTAAACGAGTGAATTTATAGAAAGTGAAGGTTAATAAAAGGATAGTTAGAAAAATATATACCGAGTATACATATACATAGGTATATGTATACTCGGTATTTTAACGATCGACTTGGTTTTTAACTTCATTACTGAGACACTTCCTTTTTTGTTTTTTTGAGATGTTATTAAACTAAACTGCCCATTCGATTCTTTAATCACATTTCCTTCAGTTAGATACTTATTGCATACAACTGAATCACTGTAGAGATGATGAAAAATGTACATGATTACTTAAAGGAAAAAAGTATGCAATAACCAATTTAATGAAATCAAAATAATATTAATTTTCGATTTTGTTGTGGAAGCACTTTTTACAAACAGTTATAAAACTAAGATTATAAATATATATTGCCATTGGTTTCACCATATATCTGTGTATGTGGTTTCATTGAAAATTATTTGTTTGCCAACCTACCTTACCTATGTCAGACACGGAAGTGTTTATATAGAGTTAATACAAAGCAATCAACGTATAGAAATTATACAGTACCGTATTAACCATACATAATTATGTAGATCAATTTTCTTCATTTTAAGCTTCATTTTGAGTCACAGCTGGAACCACCACCACCTCGCTTAAAATTTTAGGATTATTTTCCAATTCATAACATTTTTATAACTATAAGTTTCCCTATTTTTCTTCCCAGTGTACGGATATCCGTAGAGGACCATTGTAAATCGTTATGGGCTGTTGAATAATAGCAATAACAGTCATAGTACTATGAAATATTGGCAGCTTTCGACCATAAACGTGTAAAGTATGTACTCTTTAGGTAATTGAATTTCCCATGTAATAAACATGGAACAATAAAAATAGGAAATTCGCTGTTTATCTATAAATTTGTTGACTTTACTTTGCAATTATCCTTGTTTACACGGATTTTCAACTTCACACTACAAGCACTGGTAAAAACAGTAGTCTGATTTTTTATCTTCTTTTATCTTTAATTTGTTCTATCTTTCATTTTTTCTTTTCGTTTGTGTTATTTGTATTTGTATTTTATGTTCTCTCATAATGTTAGATATTATAATGTATTATCATTAATACTATATCATCAATCAATCAATCAACAACCCATAGAGTCCCACTGTTGGGCTCGAGTCTCTTCTCAGGAGTTAAGACCATACGTCCCCACGCTAGCCAAGTGAGGGTTGGGGACTGGCAAGACTACGTTGTGGCTACATAATTATACCGTTGGAAGTTTTTTAAACCGCCCAAAGGTCTCTATATATTACATACCAAGTTCGATAAAAACCAGTACCTGGATGACTGAGCCTGAGAAGTCCCTGCATACTAAATTTCATAACAATCCTTGGAACCGCTACCGATGTATATAAACATTACTCGATTAACACTGACTAAGACCGCACGAGATAGAAGGTATCGAAAAGAATCAAGAGACAAACACACTCTTTTACTCAAAAATTCTCTGAAGAAAGAATAGCAATGTAACACGAAATAAATTCAAATTCCGTTCCACATTAACCTACCTACCGAACTCAAATTTTCGTCATACTTTCGTTTATCAAGCGGTTATTCTGTAATGACATAATAACTTCAAAACAAAAATCAAGTTAGTCTTCTTATATAATATCTGTATAAAACAAATGAACTGAAAATAAAATATATATAAAATAGAAGAAAACGTTAAAAAATTAAAGTTATCATATATAAATAGATTGTATAACATAACACTATCTTATTGGATTACACCAGTAATGATAATTGTTTTAGTGGTTATAAATAAACTAAAAAAATAAAATAAAAAAATATCTCACTGTATTACACCGGTAATGATAATTGTTTTAGTGGTAATAAATAAACTAAATAAATAAAATAAAAAACTTTTGTGTTAATGATTTAGTTATGTAATGCATTGTGTCATACTTAATTTAATTAGCTATTAATTTATATGGATATAGTTTATATTGTGAAATATTTAGTCATATTTGCGTAAGAAGTGTTATATTTCAATATGATTTGCAAATTTTGTATGATTAAATGAATTAAATATCCACACAACATTCATTTAAAGTGAATTCATTATCTTTAACATTATTTTTATCTTTCTCATGTTTTAAAAAGACAACTCCCGCGTTAGGAATATACATCCTGTGTCGCGGCATTCATGAAGTGAACACAAAGAAAACCCAGACAGAAAGCGGAATTACGACTGCTTAAACCAGTAGGCCAACCGTGCGGTCTAATTCAAAGATTGTAAAACATCCATTTATACTAATAAACTAACGTGAAATGAAGACGGTAGGTGTTGTTAGTGGACCGTCAGGAGGGGCCATCTACGAATCGTAGGTGACCTGTGGTACGTAGGGTTTCCAGGGGTTTCCTGGTTCCCCGGCTTCTGGTTCATGAACCAGAATACAAGGGGACCTCGGCACGAATAAAAAAAACAAAGATGGTGTGCTTGGTGGACTTAGTATACGTAGAACATCTACTTAAGTTAACACGTAGGCTAGGCTAGTATTTCTTTTTTACGAACAATTTCTTAAACTAATAAAAGAACTCTTACACTAGGCACGTACCTACGTACGTAGGCTAGGCTAGTATTTCTTTTTTACGAACGATTTCTTAAACTAATAAAAAGACTCTTATACTAGGCACGTACGTACGTAGGCTAGGCTAGTATTACTTTTTTATGAACAATTTCTTAAACTAATAAAAGGAACTCTTAAACTAGGCAAGTACGTACGTACGTAGGCTAGGCTAGTATTACTTTTTTATGAACAATTTCTTAAACTAATAAAAGAACTCTTACACTAGGCAAGTACGTACGTACGTAGGCTAGGCTAGTATTTCTTTTTTACGAACAATTTCTTAAACTAATAAAAGGAACTCTTAAACTAGGCAAGTACGTACGTACGTAGGCTAGGCTAGTATTACTTTTTTATGAACAATTTCTTAAACTAATAAAAGGAACTCTTAAACTAGGCAAGTACGTACGATATGTACGCGTATCTGCCTCTATACCAACAATAGTACTGGATTATATAGAAAAGATTTCCTCATGAGCCCTCTGTCATACTATTTATTAAGTTTTGTATTTATCAAAATCGGACAAGCTGTCAGACGGAAAGACCGTAATACGGGGTAAGAAACTTTATTTTTTTAATATGTAGAGATTTCATCTCAAAACCAGAACCGAAATTTCGAAAGTTAAATATACAAATGAGAACAATTGAACATACAGGTCGAATTATATAATAATTCATTAAATTTGAAATGAAACTTTACAATCGAGGAAATTGTACGCTAAAAGATTACGTAAACATGCAAAATAATTGCAAAACATTCGACATATAACAACTATAATACATCTTTTACTAACACTATAACTATAAAAAAGTAAGAGGATGATTAACACACAGGACAGTAGAATATATATTGGTGTTTAATGGTTTAGTTTTCATATCGTTTCATGATGTTAAAAAAGTTTCATTTTGATTTTTAATAACCCCGCACCGGACAGGCGCGAATAACTAATTTTTATCTAAAGGATTAGTACATATTATAAAATTGTTAGAGGTCGATGTCTGTCATTAAAGATGTTGAAGAAAAACTAATGAAAAGAATAAATAAAGAAACAGAACTCAGAACTATTTTTTATAACTTTTGTCTCTGCGCCTGTGTGCTTGTGCGCGTTAATCTCAGAAGTGGCTAAATCTATTTGGATGCGGTTACTCTTATGTGTTGTAGCAAACTTTACTTATGTGATAATTATAAAGTATAACTTTTTCATGTACCCCCAAGTGAAGTTTTGCACGCGGGTGGAACAGCAAACATAAGCTGAATGAATACAAAACAAGGCATATCATAAAGCTCACTAGTGCGCAGGCCAAAGCAATAAACTTAAGTAAACAGTTCATAAAGATGTAATCGTCTCGAACAAACATTTCAACTACTTACATACTCTGAGAGGTTTCTTATTCACATAATTTGCATAAAGAATTTTGCGAAACGTATGAATTTTCTACCGTGGTAGGTAATTTATAGGAGTTCATAATGAGAAAGTCTAATTGTTATCTACCTCGTCGTCTATACAACTTGTGTCGAATATTAAGATCTCAGATACTACATACACCCTTGTGTAATCCTATTAAAATGTGTAGACACTGGCAAAACGTACCGAAGACCTTCCAAATATGTTCTCATTAGTACATTATGTTCTATTTTCGCATAGAAACTATTATAACGTCTGGTCATGTTATCTTACGTTACTATTTAATAGTTTTAATATATAAAACCGTCATACTTACAATCATAAACGATGTATTCGGTACTAAATATAATAGATAATGTAATCTGTTAATGATGCACTCCGGTACTTTTCAATGCCCAATTCGAGCAATATTGTGCACAATAAATTATCTTGAATACCCGTCCATGTGGTGAAGAATTAAGGATAAGGAGTATCCATCCATAATGTGGGTGTCGTAAAAGCCGACTGGAAAGAAAATTACGACACTAACATTCTTAAAAAGGCCAAAAGAATTTCTTATTGGGATTATACAATCGTAACGGCTTACTTTAAAACCTCAAACGAAAGAATTATAGTTAAGAAAGAGAAAATTTACATCAAAAACCTGAACTATCTCTTGATAAACTATTATAACCGTAGTTATTCATCATAAGGTAATTACGAAGGAAAAAATATATATGTTTAATCCGACTAATATTATAAACGCGATAATTTGTAAATGTGGATGGATGTTTGTTACTCTTTCACGTAAAAACTACTAATTGGATCGTAATGAAACTTTACAGTAATATAGCTTATACATCAGAATAAGACAAGGGCTACAATTTAGAAAGATACAATTTACACGATATATTTGTACCGCGGGTAACACCGCCGGCTTCAGCTCGTTAAACCATAATTGTTAAGAGATTACTCATTGTATTATAGATTGAACTCGTAAAGTCGATTAAGTGTTTATTCAGAAGACTTACTTGAACCTAACTCATGCTTCCCCTATACAACTGCAATCTTCTGACTACTTGACATTTCGATCAACAAATCATCGGGAATGCTGCTCTTTAAAGTCTGCTGTTTCGGGTGTACCTACACCTCTCAGAATTTACCAACTGGTATCACAAAATTTAACTAAGTTGTGAGCTCGAGGTAGGGTTTGTAGTGAGTCCACAACTTGTGATATGAGCTTAA
Organism: Hyphantria cunea; assembly: GCA_003709505.1. Lineage (NCBI taxonomy): Eukaryota > Metazoa > Arthropoda > Insecta > Lepidoptera > Erebidae > Hyphantria > Hyphantria cunea. The sequence goes on from PKRV01001153.1 coordinate 826,364, forward strand.
CGTTAGATTAATATAAGCAAGAAATAAAACTTAAGCCAGAATTGCACGATCAATTCTACACGATCGTTTGGTGTCTGGAATAGCATTATGAAAGAGGTAACAGAAGAGGTATTTAGATTGACAATATTAGTGTTTTTCTGTTAAAAATAAATCGATTTGTTTAAAGATATGTTCTTTATTGGAAATCTGGATGTAAAACAAGCAGGATATATTTCAGATTAATGAAATGGAAATTAGCTCTTTTGCAGATATTAATCTCACTTCTCTGTAAATAACGCAGGGTTCGAAAAATCGGTTAATAACTTTAAATTCCAAATCACGCGAGACGTCCTTTACTGACGTGTTTACATTTTAGCTATACATCTATACTCTATACCATGAAATAAAACTGGAGTGTCGGTTTGTAATATTCGAATAACCGGTTTTTACTAAATGCATATATATTTATGCAAGTACGTACATATTATGTATGTATCTACACACAGTACATATTCCAAATTTTTTTTTTCAATTTTCATCTGTCTGTCTATCTATTTGTTCCGGCTAATCTCTGGATTGGTTGGACCGATTTTGACGGGACTTTTACTGGCAGACAGCTGATGATATAGAAGTAACTTCTTTAGACTAGCCCGGCTAATTTCAAGTAAGAATACTAACTAATTAGGCACTCGACTGGACCGATTGATAGCTATGTAAGTAGACAATAGATATATTTTAAGTTTAAATTTGATTCCAGTTAACCGTTAAAATATAGAACACAAATTATATGGTAAAGTGCAACCGTGGGTCCAGCACTGATTGGATCCAATTGACTAAAGACCTAGCAGTTTATTGAACATGAAAACAAAGTAAAAAGAATATTACAATTGCTTTGAGAAACGAAAATGTATTTTGTCAATTTATATAAACTACCTACTACGAATGTCATTCTATTTTGAAAACTGTTTGAAACGCAAAATAGATAAACAAACATTATGCTTTTATATTTGCCTCGGGACATTGAAAGGAAGAAACATCTGTTTGGTTCGAGCATAAAATGTTTTATATTCTACAATATATAACGCTTAAATCAACATGAGACCTCTTCATGTACACTTTTATAGGAAAATAACTTTGTGTAAGGGAGCTTTTCTGTCAATTTTCTCCTGAACATTATTGTAATATGAAATCTAATTTTATTTCTAAAGTAAAAGTGTAGCTTAACTTATGTTAATGATAGATGTGCTGATATTATGAAGACTGAATTCTGCACGAACGTCTCGATACTTCAAGAATTCGGTCTCAAGCAGCGTCTGTTCTCAATAGTACAATCTCACATCCTTACATTTTTGGAAAACGTTTCTCGGCGTGACCAATCCATAGAACGCCTTTAGTAAAACTGACCAGATCAAGTCTGCCGTGGGTGGCTCGGTATACGATTACGAGCAGCATGACGTTGAACAGACAGCAGTGGGGAAACTTCGTGAACCGCATCACATCTCCCAAAACTACTACATAGAGCTCTGTCAAGAGTGCACCGGATGAGAAGAAGCTGATTCTATCAGGTCCAAATTTATAGTGAGTGTAGGTGAATAAAACTTATTTTGTTTGCGTTGTGTTAGTTGAAAGACAAATAAACATTTATCCCTGATAATTAAGTCATATAACGCTGTGTTCGTATATTTATAGCAGAAGTGAAATGTGTAAAAGCAATTAACTACTGCGTTAATATCAAATAGCTTTATTGTCGACATAACGAACAGAACACAGCGAACCATAATTTAATTTTAAGTAGACTAAGTTTCCTAAGTGTTAGTTGTTTGTTTTTATTCTCAATGTAAATGTATTATTTATGAAAAAACGAAATAAACTACGTATTGAAACAGTGCTAACGTCAATAAACAAGACTGGAACATATTACGTTGTTAACAACACAATTATTTTACTACAAATAATATACATTAAGTTATTTAAATAGTATTAAGTATTGCAAACAAATGGGCACTTTTGTAACTTATCATTCTTATAGTTTTATTTTCGTTCTAAATTTAATTTAACCTCCTTTCTAAGCAGAGGTCCATGTTCATCAGTCGACAAAAAAGACTGTTCTTGATGATGAAATTTAATGTTCTAATAAGCATTATACTGATAATGCATTTTATAGACTTAAATACCTTTTAACTTTTGAACGATTTAGTGGGTGGTAAAAAGGTCCAATTGCCTACATTGTAAAAACAAAACAAAATACACTTGATACAAAATAAACCCGAAGTTACGATATCGCCATTTTTAGACCCAATTACTGCTGTTAATGGTTACAATGCCATTATTCTGATGAAATTACAATTGACAGATATTTAAAAAATACATATAACTACTATTAAAATTCAATGAAACATTTTTTTTTATTTAAATAATTTACTCATTCAAATATAGTCTAGAAAGATAATAATATATGTTAAAATACATTTTAGTTACTTACTACTTATTTCACACTTCTTTGAGGAGTAGGTATGTGTTGTTTCAGCAAGTTTTAAAATATAATACTATTTAGATCTATATTCATAACTAGCTTTGTCGGTTCGGCATATGTCGTTTTGTCGCGGTGGTTCTTCAAACTGATATATCTTTTTTATTTGTCCACCGAAATCAAGCAAACACTTAATGTTAATAAAGTTTTCAACGATACCTGAGAGACAACTGCATCAAAATCGGTTGAGCGCACAAACACAGACCAACAGACAAATAATTTTAAAATCTATTGTTTTGAGTTCTGTTACTCAAAAAAAGGTTCACTTCCTTAGTTTTTCTACAGTATAATTGCACTATTTGAAAAATCTTAATATTCTATATACCTGCATATAAAGTATACTTTACATCTAGAAAAATCACAATTATTAAACGAATAAATTTTTGAACGTCAACAACATCTAAAGAAAAAAAAACTGGTCAACTGCGAGTCGGAACGCACACCGAGGGTTCCGTACAACCCGTATATTATATGATGTTACTAAAAAATTATGCTTTTCGCAGTTTTCCCTTTATTTGTGCTATAAGACGTTGCTTCGTACCAAATTTCAAGATTCTGAGTTCACGGGACGTACCCTATAGGTTTTGATTCCCTTGCGAGTATTGAAAATTTGAACATAAATAGCTGTATCTTTTGATTGCGTTGACTTAGAAGTTTGATTTTTTCACAGCGCCAAGGGACTAATATACTAGTAGTAGGCTTGAGTATTTGCTATGAATTTCAGCTTGATACCTTTACGCGTTCCTGAAAAAAATAGGTATTTACAGATAGATAGGGTTCCGTTTATTCCTTTTGAGTCACGGAACCCTAAAAATGATAATATCACTATGTTTTAGTAAAACACAGAAACATCTGTTTTTATTTAGATATATTACTACAATTATAACAAAAGATTTACAATGCTCAATAAGAACTTAATGATCAAACAACAAAAATATGAATAGTTTATTACACGTACCCAGAGCAAAGTCACAGATCTTTCGCAACACACAACGCTCAAACCGTGACGATGAAAAACGTGCGATATTGGAAAATAATACGTCATTGTAACAATACAATAAGAGCTACAATGGCTATGTACCTGTAATGACATTGTTTCGTACCGGTGGAGTATTAACTGTGACTGTTACTATCAAAGGCGATCATCAAAGGCGATGTTTCGAACTAAATAGATTTGTTTATTTGGAATGTATAACAAAATGAATGTGTTGCATTAAATACTTGGGGTATAATGGTCAATCGATCATGACACCCCAAGTATATAATGACCCTCGATCGAAATCCTCGATCTATTAGATTGATGAAAGAGAGAGATCTAATAACTTAGAATGAGCAAATCTTGTATAAAAATATAATCTGAATCTTCGAAACGACGCCAACGATTTTAATGAAATTTAGTGTGTATGGGGTTTCGGGGGCGATAAATCGATCTAGCTACGATTAATTTTTAGAAAATTTATTATAATAAAAACTACTAGGTAAAGCTCGGTCATCCAGGTACTAATTATGATATGAAAATCATTGTATTTATAAATACGAATATACAAAACGAATAAAATAAAAAAAATACTTGTTATCATTTTCTTTCTGTCAGTTCCTGTTAATACAACAAAGTCAGTTTTATATTTTTATGAGTTAATTCGTTATAGGTATTTTGAGAGGGAAAAAAAGTTCACTTCCCTTTGATCCATAATTTTTTAACGTGTGATCAAATTTATGGTATAAGAGTACCATTAGAAACAATCCTAAAATCGTGTAACCTTATACTAACTACAACAAATGGTAAAAAAAATATTTAGACATAGCACTTGAGTTTTTAACCTTTTTATTAATAATTTGTTTCTTAAGTGAATACGTTAAAATAACATTTAAATATGACAACATTTCAATATTTTTCTTGTAGTATAATTTTATTGTTATTATTCCTAAATTCAAAACTAGAACACCGTCTTATAATTTATGTTTCATGGTATTAAACTCTCTATATTTAACTATATATAAGAAATGGAAGTACATTAACTGTGATTTTCATTACTGTGTACCACGTTACGAAATAAAAAAACACTACAATCAGAGACGTATACTTCAATGGCAAAATAGCTATTATATGTCAATATTTCGTAATTGTTTAACATTGAATTTTATGGTATCACATCCTTATTCAATTTATGTTGTCATTAGGCATTTAACTAGGCCGACAATACTCTCAAACATATTACTACTACTTACTTATATGCCTACCTATTCGTATCCGTGATAACAGTCTGACACCTCTATTATGTAAGCTAATAAAATTTCTAAGAACTCATTATATGACGTCGAACCAAAATTTTGTAGTGTATCCAATAATTTTATCGTTTATTATAAAAAGGAACTAGTGAATATATTTTAGTTTACTTGGAACTTTTTTCCAATTATCTCCACTGGTTGAGAGATACGGAATCTCCTAATCCATCTATCCCTACCGATCGCATTAGTTCCGGTAGGGATAAAAGGTTTTATGGATTTCTTTTTATGACAATATTTTTATGACATGGTTTGTTTCAGAATAGCTATACTATACTATATATAGGAGGCGCTTATAGTCCAGTTGCAATTGGTGATTAGAAACAATCACCGAGGGTAAGCAACGACGGCGCGGTCAGTACCTGGATGGGTGACCGCTGGTGGCATGTTACCATAAGCATCTCCGTGAGTCAGAGGTCACGTTAAGCAGTCGGTCCCGGTTGTTATCATAGGATAACTGTCGTGAAGCTTAGTTGGAGGCCTTTGGGCGGCTTAAAAACATTCAACGGCAAGATTACGTAGCTACAACGTATTCTTGCCAGTCCCAAACCCGCACTTGGCCAACGTGGGGACGCATGGCCTTAACCCTCTCCTGAGAGGAGATCCGAGCCCAGCACAGTGAGACATTATGGGTTGTTGGTTGATTAATTGAAATTCGGCACTAAACTACCTGCTACCCTAATCCTACTATTAACAATTTAACTTCCAAAATTTATTGACCGTAATGAAGCATCTAAAGAACATTACATTTTATACTTTATATTTTCCATTATTTTTATGCTTAATAATTAAATTTTGTTTAACGATATTACATTTAAAATGATGTCATGAGTGTCATACAGGTTGGAAGACGCTGGCTGCTGTAACACAGTTAATATCTACTACAATAGCAGTCAACGACAACCTCTTATTCTTTATATTTGGTAATTTTTTCGGTTGTATAAAATTATGTCTGAGATTAAGAGAAATTGTACATGTTGAGTATAAATAATTTATTAGTATCATGTAGAGTTTCACTATCAAAAGTTATTCACTTCAATCATCAAAGAATCGATCAATCAAAGATCAGTACTACCATCAAAAATCTAGGGATCTACATAGATAATACTTTATCTTGGGGTCCACGCATACAGGAAGTCAGTCAAAAGATCTTTGCTTCCGCATGTTTTTTACGCAGACTGGGAAACTTTTTTCGATTGCAGCTAGGGCTGCACTTTCACAAGCACTTCTCCTCCCAATTCTCGATCATGCTGCTACCTGCTATCTCAATGGAAGCACAACTTGATAAATTTGAGCGACTACGAAATCTTTGCATACGGTTTGTATTTGGCCTACAAAAATATGATCACGGCTCTGAATACCGTCAAATGCTCAAGTGGCTTCCGTTTTGCTCTCGCCGGAATTCTCATAGCCTCGTTTTCCTTTATAACATCTTGTTTAATCCTAAAGTCCCCCCCTACCTCAAGGAACGCTTCGAATTCCTTAATGACACACACGATAAATGTCTAAGGTCATCTGATGATTTGAGACTGGAGGTTCCTCTGCATTCCACAAAGTTCTATGGCCAGACATTCACGGTTGAAGCTGTACGCTTGTAGAACACATTGCCGATAATTATAAGGAAAGCGACAACAGTAAATAGTTTTAAGAAAGTATTTCAAGAATTTTATACGTCATAATTGAGTCAATCATGAATGAGGGTATAACATGAAGGTTTTTCATTTTAATATGTGATATAATTAAATAGTTATAGTAATTAGTTTTTATATGCTTGTAACGTATGTATGGTTGTGTATGTAATATGTGTAAGATGGTATCTATTTTGTATATATGTGTGTATGTATAGCTACTTATGTGGAGATATATATGATTCCAATTATATTCATTAAAATAGTATACATAATTCTTCAAAATTAAACGCATCGTCAACTGCTGCCGTCTCTCCGATACATTTTGATCCATCCTAAAGTTGCCTGGAAGAGATTGCTTTTGGCAATAAAGCCGCCCTTTGTACATTATATATTTGAAATCTGTAAAACGGTGTACAAGAGTTTCTATCTTTTGTAGCAAAAGAAACTATCAAGGAACAATTGAAAACTTTTTATCACTATTGGTGAAAAGCCGAACAAAATATATCTATCATGGGATAGTTAAATTTTTCAATCCATTCATTGCTAGCGATAATTAAATGATAATTGAAAGAAGTTCAAAGAATCCCAACTAGCAGAAATATTCCAGTAGAGATAAATGGACCACTGACTGGACTAGACTGACTATATTCAATAGAAACCTGTTTGTTCCCTAACGAATAAACAAATAAATAACAGAAAAATTAGAGCCGTAAATATCAGCCAATAAATTTACAAACAAGACTGCGACAGCATTCGGTCTAGCAAATATATGATTTACTTACTGCTGTCAAGACTACAATACAGACCGACGTGACTTTACTAAGCATGGATGAACATCGATCGCGTGTCTCTTGTAAACTATTGACCTTAAGTAATAATAGTATTTTAACACCTTCAACAAAAGTTTTACAAGTCAAAGACACCACGCTAGAATACTGTGGGATCCTGTATCTATGTTACAAAACAATGGAAAATAATATGTGCAATTGGTTTTAAATAATAAAGAAAAGAAAAAACATGTTTATTACTTGTTAACAATCAGTTTGTTGTTGAAACCGCTTATACATGACAAACTATCAATATACACAGATGCTTCACAACAATTAAGGCATATAAATGTTATAGTGAATGTTCTGAAGTGAGTACTTAACCATCCTCGATTTGAACATTTCTTTTACATGAGAGCTGGTACTATTACACATATAACAAATATCCTCCGGCAAACTACATATTAAAAATTACTGGCACTAAATATTTACTGGCCCTTTGCCCTTTTTAGTTGTAACAAACAGGTACTTCAAACTTCCGTTGACCCATCCTTTGAGATCATGCAACTAGCTTGTTAACAGTTTATTCCATTAGCAGGTTCTTACGGCATGACAATATTATTCAGTTTATAAATTGAAGATTTATTTTTTATTGATAGTTTTATTGATTAATGGTTGATTTAAATGAAATACATGACGAGTTCATCACGCGTAACATAAAATATAAACGTGGAATTTAATTTTAAAAAAAATATAAAGTTATTTAATGTTTCATATAAATTAATCAATTTTCACAGAATTTTTCAATAAATAACTATGGTAAAAACTTACCAATATTGTTACAATCAATGTAGCTTTTGTTAAATCACTTCACTTAATAGGTTTATAAGCGCACTAGCACCTTTTAAGTCAATTTTCGCGCCACACGTTTTGGCTGCGCAGGTTGAACAATTGAAAGTACTGCTACTACGCTAACGTCAGTTAACTAAGCCGCGGGAAGGGCGCACTTGCAAATTTATATAGCCAACAAGGGGGGATAAATTTTATCGAAATCTTGAACCATTTAAAAGTATTCAGGCCTTATTTACATTCGAGTTTTTAAACTGGAAAGGTCAGATAAATAAAAATCCTAAATATTTTCCTAAAAGGAAATTAGAAATTTAAATATTAATGATTAAATGAAATGCGTAAAATCTACAAAGAAGACTCTTTTAAAATTTTGCTTTCTATCCAAAAAAAGGTTTTTTTGCTGACTATTAACGTTTGAACATTATATAGGTTAGTAATACAGGAAAAGTGTAGGGACTCGTAAAATTGTTTGATCATGTTTTCTAAAGTACATAAAGTCCCATAACAAATACGATATGAATATGGAAAGCGGAAAAAACCAAATGACTTCTGTTCGACCATATTTAGGTAGTATAACTAAGCACTATATAATGTACACATGTTTTAAAAGTGATAAATTAATGAAACTAAAAATTAAGAACTTATGACAGTAAATAGAGAGATGGACACTAAACATTACAATGAAAATCTTGAAGGGTCACAGGTTTGACTTTAAATATAAATGCCAGCTTCACCTCTTACAATTAAATTGCCTGATGAACTAATTGGAACTTATTGGTCAGATAACTACAGATCTTAATTTCACAAGTCTTCGATAGAAACGTTTATTTCAGATTTACATATATATATCAGCAACCTTTGTCTGTCAAATAATGGTACGTGGAGGATAACTAAATGAAAATTTATTAGGACGTTGTGAAATTTGCCCCAAGTCTTTAGAATTAATATTTAATAAGCTACCAACTCAGCTTTGGCTGTCGTAACGAAGAAAGAAAATCTCTTGCTTTGAACAACAAGTGAACCTATAAATCTAACTCTTTTGGCAGGCGTGGTATGCTTTCAGGAAAATTTCCTTTCTAAAGACTCTTACTCGGACTGTATACTTCAGGCTATTCTGATTGAATATTCTTTAGAAGATGTAACTCATCATCAGATTGTGAGACAGTGATGCATCATTCGTTACACGCAGTTCGAGATGGGAGGAGTATTGCTTTATTTAGATGAGAATAAGTTCATAGATATTAATAATGAATATAAGTCACCGGAATTGTTGCCTTTGCTATCATGGCAAACCACTTGTCATGGTAAAAAAAAATCCGCGTTTAAAACAACGACAAAATATTTGCAGGAAAAGAGTATAAGAATTTTGATTTTCATCGTTTGCAATTACTTATACACAGCGTTCAATATCAAAGAAGTCTAAAATGGCATAAGATTTTTTTAACAAAATAAATGTTGTTAATTTAATCTTGATCGCACTTGACATTTTAATGTAAGTTGTGTTTAAATTTAACAATTCTGGTTAATAGTCCGTTTCCTACTTTGAACCAGGTAAGTTATAATGGTTTTTGCTCTTATCGTTATCGTCTCAAGAACTTCCTGCCTACTAACATTAAAACTACTCTCATGCAGTCTTTAATTATTTCAATTATTGATTACGGTGGTATTATTGATGTCTGTTATTACGACCTGAATGCAGATCTCCTTAATAAAGACCGCCTTCTTACTAACTGCTTTCGATACACCTTTAATCTCCGGAAGTACGACCACGTGTCTGCCCTACGTTGCCAATTAAAATGGTTACCCATTCGCCTGCGTCGCAATCAGCGAGGACTTACTGCATTATTTTCACTTCTCAACTCACCATTTTCACCTTCATACTTTGCTCCATACTTCCGTTATCTGTCCTCTAATCACGATAGGAATCTTCGATCAGAAAATAATCAGCCTCTTTTACGTCCCTCTCACAACTCTGACTTCTTCGTTCTTTGTCCAAACGGTACTGCTCTGGAATGCGTTCCCACTCGAAATCAGGACGTCCACAAACCTACATTTAAAAAGAAGGTGCATGAGCTCCTTTCTAACAAAATGGTAGAAACTACTAATCGATAATTGGTATATATTTTTTCACTTGGTTTTAAAGGGATCAATAATTAGAAAATCGATGTCGCAATGCTTGATTCGATTCGATCCGAATTAACTTAACTAGTCTTTCAAACTTAAGTTGTAACATTCTAGTAATGACCGTGATTAATTTGTGTATTAAATTACATAATTATATTTTTTATTGACCAAACCGTGCTGATTGAACTATTTTAAAGTAAACTATAATTTACTTTAATCACACGTATATATTTCATAATTTGCCGTCAGACTATTAAGATTTATTCGTGGTAATAAAGGCCCGATAGGGATTAGCTCTACGACCGTTAAAATTTAAAATAATAATATTTAATAATTATTAAAAAAATAATAATAAAATAAAGTAACATTCATCTCAGTTTCTAGACAAGTCTTTTACTGTGTAAGCTATAAGACCTAGGAAACTTGCCTGCGACAATTCGACAACCAAATCCTTTGCCTATTTTTAAAAAGCTGGTGAAGTGACCCTTATTTGTCATTGTTTTTTTCCTTCTATCCATTTTTTAGCATATTATATTTAGTCTATATATATAGTGTATATATATACTGTAATATATATATATATCTGTTTGATATTATATTTTATAATCATTCGCGTAGAGGATTAGGTATGTTACTTGGATGCAAGCAACGCAAATTGTTTGAATATCGAAACTCCGTTTCGTGTTTGTCTGAAAGAGATCGCTGTGTGCGATAAGACCGCCTATTGTAATACTAGCATTTTGTGTAGCTCTTCCTTTGTTTTCTTTTTGTAATTTTATATGCATACAATAAAGGTATTTAAATAAAATAATGAAGGTGTCGGGACAGTAACCTGCAACCTCAGTAAATGATCTATTTTCATTAATAAGGTTACTTTCATCTAATAACGGTATTTTATCAGTCATAATATTTTTACTACACAGGGAAAAGATGGACACTCTAACAAGCTCTTTGTATGTAGAACTATGTATTTGTGGCGACTTCCACATACAGCGTCAACATAAATATATGACAACGCCATCCACCGAAGATATACTGAACTACGGAGTAAAGTAGTGCACGAAGAAGCTACCAATCCTGCATCGCGCAATAGAAGTTCTCGCGCCGATTAACATATATACAACTTCCCAACATCAACCGTTGGGCAGTGGCCCGCCAGGCATGATCACCTAGCCTGATCGGAGGATCCTCCCTTTGTGTTGGAGGGACATGACACCCGTTCCTCCACATATTTATTTAGACCACAGTGATACCACACACACGGTTATAGTCCAGGAAAAGTAGGACTAATATGGCAATTTCCCGTCAAAACATGTACATCTATCTACTGCTGGGAATACTTTGTGTGATCTACAAATTGTTGTACTGAGTCTAGGTGTACTCTGTGTCCGTCTCGTGTATGTTTGTATAGTTTCCCACGACGCAGGAATATTTCTAGCGCGGGAGTGGTGTTTTGAAAAAATAAGGTTATCAGAGGCCTTTTCTGAAGCCTCAAAAGCTGGTGACATACACACAATCACAGGGGGTGATAATCCATCATTCATCATATGAAAAGATTTGATTTTTCAAATGATCAGGTCAATTGACTAAGAATCTTTTTATAGAATAATCAACTTATTTTTGAACTTACATACGTTTCTTTCTACGTAATATGTTGGTTAGATTTCTTAGTGATATGATATTATAATGTATATTCCTTAATATTTACATTGATATGTGAAATAACTTTTATATTCAAATGAGGTACAATTAAATAAAAAATCAGTCAAGTTCGAGTCGAACTCGAGCAGGAAAGAACCCGGACCGTTAGCTATATATTTCAAGCGTGGCAGACACGTTCTTGTTGCTTTATTAGTACCGAGCAAAAAACGACAAAAAAATAACGTTTGTTGTATCAGAATATAACGCCATAAATTTAAATATTTCCATTGATACAGCTGTGAAATAGCTTTTGCATTTTAACATATTGTAACAAAGGTCCAATTATTTTTAAAACGGCAAACGTAACGCCAATAAAATATGTAAAATTGAATTTGTACCTATGAGCTGTCATATAAAAATTATCACTATGCTATTTGTACATACTGTTGTATCTACCACTTTTTAATGCATCTTTCACAGTTTAAAATTCGGCATTGAAAAGATACGTTTCAAATTTAATTATTAATAACGTTTTTGATTTATATTTTGCCTTTAACTTTCATATATANATATATATATATATATATATTGGACAACTTGGTCCGTTGGTCCCGGTTGTCAAGAACAACCGGGACCAACAATCAAGAACATCTATGGCTATCGCTATTGGGAAGTCAGTGCCCTCAAACAGTTCAGCATTCAGTCTAGTTCGCCTTTAGGGTTGCAGAGGTCCGATACCAGTCACTCCGTGGAAAAACTGATATTCAGGGAACACCCGTAGAACTAGTAGCCGACCCCAAATAATCTTGGGTATAATAAAGTCTAGGAAGAGGATGATGAACTTGTAATTGGATAACAACGTTAGATCTGCCGTAATTTTATGCCGAAAAAAAAGCCGTTCAGCTTTTTAGACTATTATATCTGTGAAAATTAGCTACAAATTTTCAGCGATAATCAATCAATATCTGACAAAACAAGAAACAAACCAATTTAATATCTAAATAAACCTTTTTTTTACCTTGGATCATAAACAACTAAATTAACGCAAAGCAGTAAATTAATTAAATTAAGTTTAACGCGATTGTATTATGTGATGGATTATACATGTAAAATAAATTACGAGTATTAAATACTTGAAACATAATAATTTATGAGGCGAATAAATTTAACCTAAATAATAAATAAAAGTGAAAGATGTGTACGTGGTTCGTGACGACTACCGCAAACACCAGTGATAGTATTAAAATGTAGATTAAGATTTCATTTGATAAGCGCACATTGTGTGTTTATATAACCTTGAAAGCTACGGAACATATCCTTATAAAATGTTTATTTTTTTTATAATACCAAGTATTTTCTTTTGAAACGGTGTCTTTACGGCCCATTATCGTATTTTCGTTTTACAATAGGGTCACGAATAAGTCGCTTTTTAACAATTTAAAATTAATGGAGATTATTTGCACGCACTAATTATTTTAACTGCACTGATATATGCTAGAAAAACGGAGTAGCTATCCTAACAGGGTGCGTTTAAGGCCCTTACTTTACTCTTAAGACATTAACTAATGTACATTACCCAATATTATAGTCTGTAAAGTAGAGAAAGAATAGCAAAAATTACAAAATCGTTTAAGGTATTGACGTTATGAGTAGCTACAGATACAACTCTTTTTTTAGAGTTGTAACCACGGAAAGTATAGGATAGTTGATCTATCGATATCAATATGCAGTAACTACTAACTGCCACGAAGGTGTTACCATCAACAGCCCTTTTTTACACAACGCCGCGCCATCTTATCCCAAATTAAGCAGAGCATGTATTATAGATACTAGGTAACTGATATAAATACATATGTGTATATAACTATTTAGTAAATACTTACATAATATACATAGAAAACACCCAAACTCCGAAACTAATATTTGCAGATCATGCAAACAGTTGGTCCGACCCGGGAATCAAAACCGAGACCTCATGCACAGCAGTCGCATACGCTACCCATGCGCCAACGAGGCAGTCCTTTAACAGTACAATTGGAAATAAACCTCTCCGTAGAAGAATATATTTTTTTTTATGGTTTTAGGGGCAAACGAGCAGACGTATCGCCTGATGGTAAGCGATTACCGCCGCCCATGGACACCCGTAACACCAGAGGTGTCACAAGTGCGTTACTGGCCTTTGGGGGATGGGGAGAGGAAGGGGGATGGTGAGGGAGATAGGGGGTGTTGGATTGGGGTATGGGCCTCCGGTATCCTCACTCACTCGATGAAACACAGCGTAAGCGCTGTTTCACACCGGTTTTCTGTGAGGCCGTGGTATCACTCCGGTCGAGCCGGCCCATTCATGCCGAAGCGTGGCTCTCCCACGGTTTAATTCCTATATTATTATAATAGTTGTATAGAATTCGTGTCAAGTTTTCCTTTTCTATGCCGTGCAATAGCAAGTAGTCACTCACTTAGCTGGCTCTCACGACACCCATGGGGTGAATTGGGGTGGTGACACTCTATAGGATAAAATCGGGATAGATACCGCAAAGGGATAGATGCCTCATTTTCAAGAAATCTATCTTCTCAAATTCGCAACTAAGAATTACTAGTATACGTCGGAGCCTTTGTCACCCTGCTCCTAGTATATCCACGGGCTGTCGTGATGTAAGGATATGTTTCGCTTATGTGTGTATTTATCTCCGGTTGAACTTCAATAACACGTCGAAAATTTGAAAGTACTATTTTAACGTTGTATAACTTCATAAGTAGTAATAAATTATGATATATTTTTATTACATCAATACACTGGCTCTAGATTGTGTAATACGATTTATGAAAAGTTTACAAGGGATCATAATTTAACATACAATGTTAAAGAAATAAAAATGGTAATATTTAGGTCCGGAAAAGGACCTGACATCGTTACCAACCTGTTTCGACAGTCTATTGAAGTACAACAACCTATAACAACATCTTTAGTTAACTCATGGGACTACCCCTGTAGTGTAGCGCTTCGGGTATGTTCTTTGAAGTTCTTCCTCCATACACCATATATGTTCTTGTACAACTACAGTCAGCATTCGATTGAATTAATTAAAAAATCCTTGGGAATTATTGAAAAATTCTGATGATTTGGGATTCTATTTAGAATTTTGCGAAGTCGTTTTGCTGCTAAAAATACAACATCATCATGAAATACAGGACATTATAACAATAATAAAGCCTCTTTTTTCCCACAAATCTTATAAGTATGTAGTTACAATATATTTTATATATTCTTAATTCTATGTTACTAAAACTAAATGAATGAATTTAATGTTAGTATTTTATTGATTGTTATAGGAACACCCTATTAGGGTATAGGCCTGCCTCCTCCAATTTCTACCAGATTTTCTTTCCTGCGCTATTTTTATCCAGTTTTTCCCTGCCACCGATACTATTTCGTCTGCCCATCGTTTTAGTGAGCCTACGATTCTTTTTCTTTGTGGGCCGGTCTATTTTGTGCTCTTGAGAGTCCATCGCTGATTGTCGGATTTCGCTACATGGCCAGCCCAGCTCCATTTTAGTTTTAATGCTTGGTGTAATGCATACATAATGTAATACAGGATATTACGAGCTTTTATTTAGCTTACTGTTATCAGTTGCCAATAGATTTATTAACGTGGATATTTTTCTTGAAGAAAACATCATATTTTATGGTTGCTTCATTGATTTAGCGGTTAGCCTGATTAGTGCCGATCAAGAGGTCTCGGGAGCGAATTCCGGGTCGGACTGCTGTTGGATTTTTCTTATAAAAATTCTTAATTGCTATGAAGAATTCATCTTCCATAGCCTGGGCTGCTGCCCAGACTATGGGAGATGGCGGTGTTTCCCGCCCGTGCCTCGGAGAGCACGTTAAGCCGTTGGTCTCGGTTGTCATGAACATCTATGATAATCGTTATTGAAAAGTCAGTGCCCTCAAATATAATGACAACTAGTTCAGCCTTCAAATTCAGTTGGCCCTTAAGGTTGCAGAGGTCTGATACCAGTCGCTCCGTGGAAAAATTGATATTCAGGTAACACCGGTTGAACTAGTAGCCGACCCCTATCATTCTTGGTAATACAAAGCCTAGCAAGAGGATGATGAATGCTCTTAAAATTTCCTAATAAAAAGTATAATTATGTTTTTTAAAACTTACCAATTAATATTTTATAATAAAAACTAAGAATTAATATTTTTGTTGTACAAATGCTTTTAAAATTTAAGTATGGTTATTTGTGTCATATAAGAAATAAATGTTGTTCTTAATTTTAAACATGTTTCTTAGAGACAATTGCTGTTTTAGGAGAATTGCTATTTAACACAGTATGAAGGATATCTATCCCGCACTGCAGGCATCTTTCTTTTTATTTTCATGGTGGGGCAACTATCCATACAGGTAGGCATCTATCCCAAAAAAGCGTTCTAGAAAAACCTACTTTTTGCAAAATCTGTAATTGATAGATCAGCAAAAACTAATAATAAATCAACATAAATAACTAAGCTAGCGGTAGGCATAGAAATTATTCATTTAAAATTATTATTTTTAAAATTATAGAGGTATTTCACAAAATGGGGCATCTATCCCGGTTTTACCCTATTCTTAAGCCGTCACCACACGGATAATACACGTCATAACACGTTACGAAGATGCTACGACCTATAGCTCGTTACTGGGTTCCTTCAAATTTGACCCTTCTTTAATTTAGAAGAAGAGTTATTTATTCATTTCCTTCGAAGTTATCCGCTGACCTTATTTTATTAAGAGCAGTTTACTGACAGATTTATCTGTTAAAGATTTGACACCAATCAACGGCTTTTGTGGCTAACAATATAGATAATTACGTATTATGATTACTGCGCATGTATTTATTGTGTCGTATGTTATATTTATGGATCAAGTATATTTTTAAACTCATCAAGATGATTCATCATATCTTTATACGACTGCCAATCCATCACAGAAATGTCTTTCAATATTATTACTTAGGTATTCCTTACTTCAAATATGTTTTTAATCTTCGTGTTTTTTTTTTCGAAGATTAAATTTATTATTCTCTATGCAAAATTTTATAAATATGCAAGAAGAGATTTGGTTATAACCACATGACTATTATGTTATTATAACGGATAGATAGTCGAACATAATGTTAGTATGCTTGAGATTATGTCCGCGGGGTAAGTACCTAAATTATTTTTTGGTTTGAAAATATATTGACTGGTGAATGACTAATGATATTTGTATAATTAACTTCATTTTAATAATAGATTATCTTTATAAAAATCATTAAATCTAAAATGAAGTCAAGTTTTTGATTTTTACCGACCGATTTTTAGTTGTCTGATATCTGAAGAATATGAAAAAATATGTGTTTTAAAGTTGTTTTATGTGGAGTATGCCCTTTTACTATTATTTCAGAGGGTATACCCCGTTATAAGAAATATAAGTATAATTAATAGTACGATAAATAGACTAGTGTCCTGTAAAGGCTTTCATAAAAAGCAGTGCAAAAGGACCGTATAAATTATTACTAAAACATCAACCAGTGGTCAGTTTTACACATAATTAATATAAGTAATAAAAATAAAGAAACTGATGTAATAAGTGGTTACGAACTGTTCACGTCAATTATCTCGGTGTATGTTTCACGGATATTTTAAAACAAACGGGACGTTAATCCAAAATATCCATTTACAACAAGCCGACTTTTCGAAAAGTATCATAAAAAGCAATACGAATTTCATCCCTTAAGTACCTACACGTTAAATATTATTGCAATATGACAGTTGAATGAATTTCGTATTTCATTTAGCTTTTGATGCTATTCCTACTTTAAAATTAATTTGAATTTTATTTATATTCAAATGCACATTTACCGATAAAATCTAAGTAACATTCATAATAGGTGTATATCATAAATATTTCGGACACAAACAAACAACGCAACGCCATCTAGTCTCAAACTAGCAGAACTTGTGCTATGCATGCTAAATTAAGTGATATATTATTTATTTGTATTTTTTTTTGTAAATACAAACATGTGAATTCGACATCGAACCTGAGAACCTCGGCACAACAATCGCTATGCTACCAATGTGCCTTCGAGGCAGTTATATTAACTATACACTAATTAATGTAAAGCTTTCTGATTTTGATTGACTGTATGGCAAAATTGAACGCATTCATAATTATTTTTAATGTAACCTTGACATTTATTTTCATGCATATTTTTTCTTTAAAAATTATTATTTTATTTTAACGAATCTTTGTTCATTTACAATACACAAAGATTACGCTTAAGGTAATCGCCTAAAGGTTTAATCTGAGACAACTCTTTTCCAAAATGTTGATTTAAACAGAATAAAAACATGTTTCTACTATAGAATTTAAAGCTAACTTTATAACAGCTCTTTAAGAGACCTAAAAATATTGAACTAGTAAAGAGTTTCAATATTGACAGTCTATACATTACTCAGTTTAAAGAAAAGTAAAAATCTTAACAACTTTAAACAAACTGAAGAAGTAATCACATTTCTGCTATGGTCGATAGCTTAAGAAAAAAAAGCAATTTCGCAAAAAACTACTATATTTTTATTACTTTACTAACTTTTGAGGGTGTATCTCGGTTATCGCTGTAAAAAGTAGCCTTTATCCTTCTCCAAGAATCAAAGTATTAACGGTTTAGCCGTGAATTCGGGTCTAACAGACAGACAGCCAAAGTTACTTTCGAATTTATAATTTTAAAATGGATTGTCATCACCATCATCAACAATAATCTTTGATAGTAAACTGCAAGATATTAGACATTTTATACAAATACAAAAGTATTAGAATAAAATTTCAAAAATCATTATATTTGAAGGAGATTTTATAATACTTATAAAATTGTATTTAAAAAGACATAATTGTAACTGTTGGTGATTCTAGATTATTAAATAAATTGGTATTACTTTTGGAATTAAGTTTTAGGTGGGCATGCATGTTCCAAGGATGTCTTTTCTAGGGTATACCAGGCCCCTTCGCCAAGATGCTGTTGTTTCGCGTCCATTCTCTTTCTGCATTCGCTAACGTCTTTATTCTTTATTATACGTATTATTGATTAATATTTCGTTTTGACAACGTGACATAGCGTTGAGATGACGTCATTCAGACATTTGTCAGTTTACGTTTGCAGAATGTCAAATTGCCTAGGGGGGCTGGTTCCCGGCTGCTAGTAGGTACCTGACACGGGCGGCGTGCAGTTTTTTTTTGTTTTTTATTTAAAATTTATTGTTTCCAATAGTTCAATCTTAATCTAAAACATAGGTCCACAAAACTGTTTGGTTGGTTCGAGTCCGCTATAACCACCAGGTAGGTGGTATTCGTACAAAAAATGGAAATGCATACATTATATAGAGCCCTTAATTATAACTCTCTTCTAGGAGTCCCCTCGTAGTGATTATCAGGAAAACTTAAAGTTACGACATTAATTTTTTTTTTTCAAAAATGTTGTGGAACCCGTAGACGTTGGAAAGTATTAATATTAATGTTCATAATTTAAAAAAAAGTTAACATAGATTTCGCCGAATGATGTTCAACTGTTGGTTTCCAAAGTTTAAGAGATTTCGGAAACGAAGTAATAACCGTTAGCTAAGTAAACGTATAAACTTAGCAAATTTCAAACTAGATGCAGTTGTTACTTGAGCTTGTTTAAAACCAACATAAAATTCGAACTTTGTTACACTGTGCGTGACTTGATTCGTACTTCGCTATATCTTTTTATATTTCCAATCTCCGCATATAAGTAAATAAAAAGAAATAAAATCCTTTGTAGAAATATACTCGAAGTTACCATAACCTATAGACAGCCTTCTTTTTCATTGTATAGCCGTCCTCTGTTGGACAAAAGTTATGACAGCAGCCTTGATAAAATACACAGTACATTAAATATTCTGTTTACCACAATTTTTTTCTAGGTCTGTACTAGACTGTGAGTATTATAACATCGTAAAGTAACACCTGGTAGGCTTCTGGAACATTACGTAGATTGCCTAAAGCTATTTCGTTTACTGTTGATATAAAATTCCACCTTGGCCAGGCAAATTTTTTCACTTTGATAGAGATTTTGTTGCTTCTTCATTTGTTTTGCACTTTTCTTTCTATCTGTACTGATAAAGTCAAGGTTGGATAAGGAACGCCTAAAGTAATTAAAGTTAAATATCAGAAAATGTGTAATCTAATTTTTTTTTCTTTTAAAGACAACTCCCGTATCAGGAATATACATTCCTGTGTCACGGGGATCTTTACAAACATACAAGAAACGGACACAAAGTACACCCAGACTTAGAACAACAATTTATGGATCACACAAAGTGTTTTCCCATGTAGGATTTGATCCCACAACACTTGGCGTAGTAGGAAGCGGTGTGGCGACCACTGAAACCACTAGGCCAACCGTGTAGTCTAAATTATTAATAGGACAAACGTATTTACTTCGTATGTGCTTCAAATAAAACTTTTGCATGAACTTTCTAAGCTAACTAACTAGTCCAGCACTATGTCCAGCAGCAGACTACTAAAAGCTGTTGACGACGACGTCGTATGTCCTATTTTTATAGCATTAAAAGGTGATTGTAGGTTGAAATCAAATAAATCAGTCATAGGAACAGCAAATACAATTTAAGCCAGCAACTCTCATTTTCTTGACAATAAAATTGGAATCTGTACAAAAATATGTATATTTGTATCAATTTATCAATCGTAATTTAATTAGGTATCTTAGTGAAAAAAATGTGTGTACAATAGTTTACATATGTTGCTGTATCTCGGATTGGACTTTCTAAAGATGATCCACTTAAACGTTTTGATGTGTGAGCGAGATCAGCACTTATTCAGATTTTACTTAAGCTTTTCTATTGAGGCGTGTCAGAAGGGGACCTTCAAATACGCCGTTTTATAATTTTATCAGTAATCTTTAAACATGACTTTTATAAGCCATTTATTTTTATAGGCTTCTCTCAATATTTAGATCGAGCGGAAATAATAGACTGTGCTTACTCAATACTTTGTCATTGCCATTTAGTTATAATGTTACTTTTCTGGTGCAAGGGGAAGAAGGTGTTGTTTTAATCTAAGATGTATTTTAAGCTTCAAAAACGCTGGTATATTTGTCAAGAGTAACTACTTATTACTTTTTGATGCATTTCTTCACTTTATTAACAATTAGCCTTAACTCGTGGCGCCGCCCACGTGTATCGGTTATCGCATTAAATATACCCTATGTGTTATTCTGATATATAAACTACGTTACTGTAAATTGTCATATTGATTCGTTCAGATGTTTTTGCGTAAAAGAGTAACAAATAAATATACCTCCTCGTAACCTTTCTCATTAATAATATAATATTATTAGGATACGATAACTGAAAAAACGCTGTTTTCTGCATAAGATAGTCTAATAAAATAAATTCAAAGAAAGTCACAGATTGCATGTCATTTTACTAAAGTCGTTTATACTCGCAATTTTTGCTAAACTCATTCACAAGCATCACAACACGAACAAAACAAGTACCCATTCTTATGTAATCTCATGGCAATATTGTAAAACATTTGTTTTGGGCCCGAACAAGAGCTTTACCTTGATTGGGAGCCAAATTCACCTTGAGCCTTTAAATTACGAAAGTAAACCAATTTATTCACATACAGACCACTTATCGTATTCGGAGCACCAATATAAAATTATTTCTCAACTTTCATTCGCAAAGAAACTATGAAAGACAAGGTTACTTAAATTTACTGTTTTATTTTTCCGAACTCTATTCTTATGAGACATTTAACTAAAAACATCTTACTGACAAATATATGGAGTTGGAAAGCTAGTGTGACTATTAATGTAGTATATATTACAATATCTAAGTCCCAAACTAACATCATTCAAAATTTGTTGGAGATAGAAGGACACGGCCTGCACTATTGCACCTGTACAATTCCTAATATTTTCATATTTAAATATGAGATTTATAAATCCAATGAAAAGTGTAGAAAAATAAAATATTGTTATGGCTAATGCTTTGTGAGTACTATCAAAATGAGTGAGTACTCTGTATAAATAAAATTAAGCTATTAATAAAATACTTAAGGAAATTTGTATATCAAAGTCAAGCTAAAACGCAGTAAATGAATAAAATTTCCTCTAAAATATTTGAAAATAACGACCAGTTTTTCCTTATACACAAATCACTGCTGTATATGGCTGCGAGGGAAAACCGACACATAACGAGATGCCTGACGGAATAATGATACTTTAGATGCAAAAAATTGATATCATTTTTGATGTTTGCGGAAATCCTGAGATTTCTGAATTGCCAAATAAGGAGTTCATTTAAAAGTTGCATAAATCGAACCTGTTGAACTTATAACATAATCAGTTTCCTATTAACCACAAGTCATTTACTTTGAACAAGTCAAGTTGTTAAGCTGACTGAGTGGTTTATTTTACAAATCAGTTTAGTAAACATGTTTTGTTTGGCAATAGATAATTGCCTTAGAAGAATATAATTACAAAGTAAACAACTGGTAAGCAACAACTTGATTTTGTTCTCGAACTGTGATGGGTATTACTCAAACAGTAGAAGAAGAATACACAAACTAAACAAAAGCATTAATGACTTGCTTCGAAAACTGGTTATTAATGGCTACCAACTGTAGTTTTGCTGTTTTCTTTCGTTTGTGAGCTTTGTGGTGCTTAGCGACTAACTTGCTAAGCCAGAGGTAGTGGATTAAATTCTCACCAAGGGGATTTTTTTATGTATGGCTCTGACTCTACTCTGCCTGATGGAAAGCATAAGCAGCATTCAAGAGTGGTGGTCACCCCACTCATTGCGAATGTAGACAATGCAACAATGCAGCATAGTGAAACACGCCATGGCGGGAAATTGATACTTCTGCATAATGATGCCTTTGGTTTCGCACTCACCAACGTAATACGACAGCACGAATGCTGTTATTTTAAGTTGATCTTCTGTACGAAGGTAGTAGCGCCCCGGCCAAGCCGACTGAAATCAACGTAGCTCTACTACAAATAATTGTATAACGAGCAAAATAATTATCTCTTTGTCTTGATGTAGTATAATTTTCTGTATCATATATGTATCCAAATATGCATATCAGCAACTGTTTTACGCGTAGAAACTTCTTGGGTCGTCACCATACCGAGATTTAAAGTAGGGTGGTGTGTCGGAGTCGAATCGACTAATACCACACTGTTTGCTACAACCGGGGCCAGAAATAAAGGGAATCCGTAAACTACTGTTATTAATACTTCCGCTCAAACTACTCACTACCACTAGGACTCAGACGACCATATTTTTGCAAACATCGGAATAAATAAATAAATAAAAATAAATATTTTTGGACATTTTAACACACAACGCCATCTAGTCCCAAACTAAGCAGAGCTTGTACTATGGGTACTAGATAACTGATATCAATACTTATATAATAATAATACTAATCACTATGTTGCATTAATATGACGTAAGACTGTTTATCGCACTGTGTGGTTTATAACAGCATAATTCCGAGTCACCGTCTCACACATACGATTTCCACACGAAAAAAAATCCCAGTCTGCTTACTAGTGTGGCGAAATCTACTTTTGGATTTGTAGTTACTCCTACTAGCTTTACATCATCATCATATCAGCTAAAGGGCATCCACTGCTGAATATGGGCTTAACCCTAGGCTCTCCACAACAACTGGTCCTAAACGACTACCCGCTACTACGACTAATAGCTTATAACTTCAAGCTATTCTTTGGGATATACTTAGACTATACCATTTTAATGACAACCCGCCTTACGTATAAGAAAAAGGACACGAACTCTTTCAAACCCTGTGCCAGTACAGACGCAACGCTAGTAGCCGTCTATCTTTATTTAATATTAAATAAATATATCTATCATCATCATCATGAGCCGGTCCAATTGCACGCCACTTAGTTAGATTCTTCTTCGGCTTCTCGCATTCAGCTCCTGCCATTCGTCTTGCGTAAATTATCACTCCACCTGGCCTGTAAACGTCTTAAACTACGTTTGCCAAGACGCGGACTCCACTCAAGAAATGGCGATGCCGCCACCCTTTCTAATCTTAAGGCAATGAGGTGATACAATACTATATCCACTTAAATTGATTAATTCTATTTTTCCTTTGACAACCAGGTCTAAACTATGCTATGAATACCGGCTTTCTACATAAAAGCTTCTAAAATGTGTTGTTTGTTAAATAAACTCTGTGTAATTTGGAATAGAATTTTAAGCGTTTGATCATTGTGACGAACGAAAGGATTTACATACACCATGGCTAGTGGCTTGTCATCAGAGATTTTCACATAATATCTTAAATTGTAGAAAATATTTTTATTTTCCATAATTATTTACATGGCCTATATACTGCGAAAACATAGTGTAATCATTCGACAAGTCAAAATTTTAATCAATTAATGTGGCGTATTGGTGTATAATGTATGTCAAGATAAAGGAGATTGTTGAAAGTTTCCACTCTCCAATTAAACATTACACTATAGTAGCTAAATTTATAGGTAGTATATTGAAGTTTATACAATGTTTCTTGAATTTTTAATATCATACCAAAATAATTCTTAGTGTTTAGGAACAGTGACCAATCATAACAACACAGTAATCATCGATCGTATAATCTACAAGTTTCGTATGAAGATCGTTAATAAGACTTAACGCCACAATAAGGTGTAAAATAATGACATATCTGTATTTTTGGATATGTGTTTACAGAACTGGATATTACCATATTGCTCTTATTACTAATTACAATACACATTTCCTTCATTTCGATATGAGGCGTTACCGTCTGCTACGGGTCATTTCCTGGGTGTCAAATTGTTGTTGCATTGTATGGGTATGTGTCAGATTTGGTGTATGGCCTTCATCTATTCTATTTTGTAAGGCTGTTTTTTCAGTTTTATTTTGGTTTTGTAACGAATATTCAACATTTAACTTATTTCTTGCTTCAGGCGTATCATTGATCTGCTTAGAATTTCTAATTGGATTTCCATTTTCTTTAGTGCATAGGCAAGTTTGTACGAATTGCTCTGTCCCTTTTTATAGGCGTTAGGTTTCTATTCACATATGACATTTTACATTTGTTTCGTACCGTACCGTATCGTATCCTCACTTACTCGGTGAAACAAAGTGAAAACACTGTTTCACACCGGTTTTCTACTAAAGTAAACGGTAAACTAGTTACATGAGTTTCAACCGTGGGAGAGCCACGCTTCGGCATGAATGGGCCGGCTCGACCGGAGTGATACCACGACCTCACAGAAAGCCGGTGTGAAACAGCGCTTACGCTGTGTTTCATCGAGTGAGTGAGGATACCGGAGGCCCATACCCCAATCCAACGCCCCCTATCCCCCTCACCATCCCCCTTCCCCNCGCTTCGGCATGAATGGGCCGGCTCGACCGGAGTGATACCACGACCTCACAGAAAGCCGGTGTGAAACAGCGCTTACGCTGTGTTTCATCGAGTGAGTGAGGATACCGGAGGCCCATACCCCAATCCAACGCCCCCTATCCCCCTCACCATCCCCCTTCCCCCCCAGCCGCCATAGTGTGGGTCACCATGCTGCATTGTTCTTTTTCGCATTGAGGATGGTGACCACCACTGTTGGATTCCGCTCATGCTTTCCATCAGGCAGGGCAGAGTCATTTTGGCAGCTTAAATATAAAAAAAAAATGAATTTCATAGGGACATTTATGGCAGACAGAACACTTAATATTAATCATTCGGTGTTCAGGGAGAAGATATTAACTTTACTAAGGCATATGTCACATGGATGGTGATGAAATAGAAAGTAAGTAAAAGTTTTATTTAAAAAACAGGCTTAAAAACTAAGAAGTGCATGACTACTATTGAAATTGAGGGCGATTTAAAAAGGCGTTATTTTGCAACTAACTCTAGGGCATTGGTCTTGTAACAAACTCGTTCAACAAACTTGGATTATCAGGGTTTGTATTTCCAATGTATTTTTCCATTATATTTTTTTAATAATTAAGTGTAGTAATTTTTAAAGGCCACTATAACGAGGGATATTTTTTAAAATACTTGATTTTCAATGTCAAAATATATATGTTAGTGAGCTTATAAGGTTCAATTAAAATCGTTTAATAATGGGACATATTAAAAGCTGAAAGGCTAATAGCAGATCCTACTTACTCCCAATACCAGAAAACACAGACTCACAGAGAATCATTTTTGAAGAAAGATGAACTTGATAAACAGTTTTATCGTTATATATTCGAGAAATCGTTATTTTAGCAGCAGCAGTCGTCCCCCTTCTTGTTTCATCCTATCCTATAAAAAGGTAATAATTCTAAAAGCACTTAATGACGCCATATGAGATAGTTGGAACGATGCTATAAAACTACCAAGTCATCAAATAGGGCAAGTTTACGACGTATTATTTCGTATTTACCAGATACATCTGTATAAAACAAAGCTATTAGTTTATGGTTTAAAAAAAATACGACTTAGTTTTATTCAATTCGATAATTTAAAAACAGAAATTAGGTTTGTAGTGTGTAGCATTTTCGAGTGTATGTATGTGTGTATATTTCTTTGGCACGCTTTAGACCTGAACGGCTTGTCGAATTTTTATGTGAGTGGTGTCAATAGATTCGTCTTAGTCGTGAGAGTGACACTACAATAACATGATTTAAACGCTATCGGGTTTTTTCAAAAAATTATTACTTGTTTTCAATTTCAAAAGTCTACTAAGAATGAAAATTTCAATTAAGAACGAAATGGTTTTATTTTCAAATTAAGTAAATATATTTCATTTCCTTATACAAAGAAATTAAGTCTAGCATAGGCATAAATATTCGAATTTTAAAATTACTTAGTTTATCTTAGATACAATGACTTGTTCAAAAGGCACAGACAATTTATTTACTTCCTTTTCGAGATTACTTATTTCTTTTAGAAAAATAGAATACATTTTTAAAACTTAATAAAAACATTTTTGAAACTATTTATTAACAGTTTAAACAAAACTTCGGCACTAAGACCTATCAAAATCACTTTGTGCGTTTAATTACAATTTATGACAAAAACTAACTATTACATAAAATATTTAATTAGAGAATTAATACGATAACAGGTAAGTATTACATATTTCAGACCTTTTGTTAATTAATGAAGTTAGTACCTAGATGACCGAGCTTTGCTAAATCCAATGAAAAAAATCAGTTTAGTGGCGCCCTCGTTTAGTGGCGCCCTCTCTTAGTAAACCCTGGTACTGTTTATTCTGCACCGATGACAGCGCAATGGAACTTATTCCAGTATAGTTTAATGTAGTTCGCTCGAGTTGCGATAGCTAGATGCTATGCGCTAGATGGACGTTGATTATCGATAAAGTTGATTGTTGAAAACACGAATAAAACGACGTTTTCTAAAAATTAATCCTAGCTAGGTCGATTTATCGCCCCCGAAACTCTCTGTATGCTAAATTTCATGAAAAACGTTTGAACCGTTTCCGAGATTCAGATTATATATGTTCATATATACAAAAATTGCTTGTTTAAAGGTATTAAATAAGGCCTGTTGATATTCAACAATAAATTTTATAGTGCTTAGTAAACACAGAAGTGTAAATTATTTTTAATTTACACTTCTGTGTAAATTTAGTAGTAGTAGTAGCACTATTACTATTGCCCACTGTTTTGCTTGTATAAAGGTATTTCTACCGTCTCTAAGAAATATATTAAAAACGATAAGGTAAACTAAACCCTTCTCTGTATCTATGGCTCTCATTACGCAAAATTGCATCATGATTCCGTAAAACGAAATTCCGTAAAATGCGAAGAAAATCTCTGAATAATTTCCATTTTATCTTTGGCATAATTAACACCATTACATTCATCATTTCGGTATGTTCAACAAATCATGTATGGTCAGATTACAAAAGAAAGCCAGATGGAACGTTCTTGTCAAATAACATACACATTACAGCGACATTGTAGGAACACGTTCTGTGCGTGTAATGATATCATAAGCAGTAAATAGGTCCCAATTTTTTTGATAAATATTAAGATTGAGAAAAGGGTATTTTAACTTTGTTTAATTAAAATTTTTCTTAATATACTGCAGTTGTAAGGTAAGTACAAGTTTCGTAATATCGATCATTCTCATCCATTCAAATATGAAATGAAGCACTAGTTAAAGACATAAAACACATCAAGGTACAGGACAGCAATTTGTAGAATCGTTCAGAAATTGTTCATATGTAATAATTTTTATAAATAATTGTATGTTGATACATATTTTGTGATTGGTGATCCACACATTTGGTGATCCAAAGAATACTTTCAATAAAGTTTGGAACCAAGTCCCTAATTAAAAAAAATGAGTTTCATTCGTCTCTGAATTTACAAGTGATTTCCCTAATTGAAGGGAAAAAATAGACAAAAACTGAAATCACAGTGGACCTACGGTTGAGGTTTTGTTTTCCCACACAACAGTATAATTATTGGGTAAATAAATAATTATAGCAACCAAATAATATGTATTTACCTGTGAAAAGATGTTTCATCTTCTTTTTTACAATGTTTAATGGCACAAGACGGCATTTTAAACATAAAACCAAAAATCACTCGTGACTTGAACACAATATGGTGGTTTGTCAAACACTGCCACGAGATCGTATTCACTTTCTAATTCATATTTACTTTGTTAGATTCATTGTCGTGTTCTTTGTGGTCCATCTGGCTTTTTTTGTAATCTGAGTATGTTAGTATGAGCCTAACTACCTAACCTAAATGTATGAAAAAGAAAATAGAGAAAAAATTCAAGAAAATGTTAAGAAGAAAAAAATATGAACTTTGAGCCTTTTTTAAGATTTTTAATATTAGCTGATAATATCTTCTGTTTATAAAACTTTGTCTTCTTTTGTAAAGGAAAATAGGTTAATGAGACCAACTGCCATACATTTTTAAAAATGCAGGAAGTAAAGTGTCACTTTACGTGGGGCTTACATCTACAGATATAACGGATGATTTATCAGTTCTCATAATTTCGGTTCTTTTCTTAATGTTATCACAGCCACTATAGGATACGATATAATCTTATATTAATTTACTTAAAATACTAGAGTTACAACTATCAAACAGAAAAATTAAACGACGCATGAACATCAATAGTTCAAAAAGTAACGTAAATGTTCAATCAAACAAATACAATTAATCAATCAAGCAATCGGGGAACATTGTAGATCCTTATATTTAAGTAAGCACACTTTGCAAACAATCTAAATACTGAATACTGTACTAGATGAAATAGTTACATCTCTGCTATTGGCATTCAATTTAGTAATATCTGTATACAAACTTATGTACAAACAATAAAAGTTTTTTATGCATATTAAGTTAAATAATATATTGTCTTTAAAACAAAGTACTTAAGTCTCCTTTTAAGCGCCTGCGTAACAATATACAAAAACATTTTTCACGGCTTTACTGATAAATATATGAAAACTATGATCGGTTGAACCTCATATACAACGCAATATCATATACCTACGGACCTACATATATCAATAAATACGTAACAAAATTACGCTTAGTTAATACTCTGCGTACAATGGTGGAAATCCACAGCAAAATACACTAAAATTGGTATTCAATTATATACTTTAATATCATATACTTACAGTCAATTTAGGACACGCTTGTTAACGTTTATTTCGTTGTAACATTTATACTAAACACAGTGACAGCTGAGATGTAACATATCGAAAAATGAACTGTAAGCAAATGAGCTTGAAGTATATAATCCAATAACATCAGTTGTGGATTATCACCATTGTACGCCGAGTATTAACCAAGAGTAATTTTGTTATGACGATGACAACAACAGAATTACCACCAATATTATTCTTAAGCTGTTTATAGTTATAAGTTCGATTTGTACTTATACTATATGTATAAATCACTAAGTGGAATTACCGCCTACTTTATATTTGAGCCATTTATTAGTGCGAGTGAAGATGTCCGGCTGCTGAACTGGATCCTGCCAGGCTTCAAGATTTACCTTCTTTATTTCATCGCAAGATACCGTTGGATTTCTGTAATGAAAAAGTAGTGATAAGTTTATTCAGCACTGCAATTTTGTTCGAAAAATTTAGACGAAGGGCGAGAATTCAGGATAGAAAGCCTGAAGTTGCCTTGAATAGTACATTATCAAACTACAATTATATTATCTTCCCGACACATGTAGGTATGTATGATATCTTCAAAATAACAAGTGGGTAAAAATAAAGTCATACCAACAACAACCCATAATGTCCCACTGCTGGGCTCGGGTCTCCTCTCAGGAGAGGGTTAAGGCCATACATCACCACGCTGGCCGAGTGCGGGTTGGGGACTGGCAAAACAACGCTGTGGCTACGTAATTATGCCTTTGGATGTATTTATGCCGCCCAACGGCCCCCAACTAGCCTGTACGACTGTTATTCTATGATAACAACCGGACCGACTGCTTAACGTAACGGAGACGCTCATGGTGGCAACCCATCCAGTTACTGACCGCGCTGTCGTGGCTAACCCTCGTTGATTGCTTTTAATCGCAAAGGGCAACTTGCCTATGAACACCTCTAAAGTCCGCCTCCTCCGCGACAAGTTTTATCAACTTCTTTCTTTTAAAAATGCTTTTAAACCTCGAAGTTTTAAGTAACTAGCATTAAACTAGAGTTCATAGATAGATATATATTTTGTATATATGGACAACTCCGGTACTCAGAATCCATCATGTGACGTTTTCAAACATACTTGTATGCGTTACAAGGAACTTACAGCCTCAGTACAACAACTTGTGTATCACAAAAAGTGTTTTCCCAAGTGGGGTTCGAACCCACAACATTGAATGTAGCAATGTAGCACGGAAGCAGCGAGATGAGGAATCTCTATAAATACTTACGATTCAGAGGGCGGTAAGAAAACGTCTCTTTGAACGCTGCTGAAGCCAACGTTATCACAGAGCAGTCTAGCAAGTGAAGTGCGTTTCAATTCGGCGAGCTGCCTTTTGGTGAAACGGCCTGCCTCATCCATATGGGTGTAGAAGTGTCTGTCTCCATTCTTTGTACGCCATAGTTGTTCCTCTGAAATACAAAAGCAGATTCTCATCATAAACTTACACTTGAAGAGGAAAGGGAATAATTCCTTTTAATATATAGGCCAAGTGGCTGTGGCCTGTCTGGCATGATCACCTCGCCTGATAAAAGGATCCCTTCTTTGTGTTGGAGGGACATGCAAGCACTATATTTTTCAAAGTTGCGTAATATTGACTGCCTCTATGGCGCAGTGGTGGCTTATGCGACTGCTGTGCTTGAGGTCTTGGGTTTGATTTCCGGGTCGGATCAAATGTTTGTATGATTTGCAAGTATTTGCAAAACAAAAAGAACAAAAAAAGTAAAAAATATATTTATATCAGTTGTCTAGTACCCATAACACAAGCTCTGCTTAGCTTGGAACTAGATGACATTGTGTAAGCTGTCCGAAATATTTAGTTTTTATTTATTATTATTTATTATATTGTTTCTGTATACAATAGCTTAACCTAAAAAGAATACAATGGTTTGATGTATACGAGATACGAGAGAATTTTAAAAAATATATAGAAAATCGTTCTGCAAAAGAAAATTCTGTTTTAATAGTTTCTGATAGTAACGCAGAAAAGAGTACTTTAGGAGGTACATAATGATGTTATTCATGTTTTTGTGATTGCTTTATAAAATGGAACTAAAAAGATGTATAGCCCTTAAATATAAATTATTAAATCTATATATTGCGAACTTTTAAATGCGATGGTATGTTTTCGAAATTAACCTTTTTTCAAATATATATAAAAACTTTTGTGATTATAATGAATTTGAGCCGGTAGTACTATATTGATTGAAATTTATGTTCATATTAGCCCGTATCAAAATCGACTACCAAATAAGTGAGAATGGTGTGCTATAACAATGCAACAACGCAATAATATAATATAATAAATAAATATAATATAATAATAATAAATAATATAATAAAATACGCAATGCAACGGAATGGTGTGCTATAACTATAAATACTTACTTATCAAACAAGTAGCTGTCGGGCCCAGCAGTGAACCGGGAACTGGTTTCTCAGCCATGAGTCCGATCACCAAGTCTACATCTCCAGGCTGCTCGTAGAGCTGCGACAGCTTATCCACTATCTATAAGCAAAAACACACCGCGAAAACTAAAGAAACTTACGAAGTGTTCCCTTGTTTCTTTTTTTTTTTTAGGAACATAGTTATTATGTTTAACAATTGGATTTTAATGCTCCTGTATTTTTTTCTATTTACTTTATGATGAGTTTTTTCGAACATATCGATTTAAAAATATTTCAGTTTAGATAAGGAGCACTGACATTCAATATATATTTTTTTTTTGTGTTTAAGCTGCCAAAATGACTCTGCCCTGCCTGATGGAAAGCATGAGCAGAATCCAAGAGTGGTGGTCACCATCCTCAATGCGAAAAAGAACAATGCAGCATGGCGACCCACACTATGGCGGCCTGGGGGGAAAGGGGATGGTAAGGGGGATAGGGGGCGTTGGATTGGGGTATGGGCCTCCGGTATCCTCACTCACTCGATGAAACACAGCGTAAGCGCTGATTCACACCGGTTTTCAGTGAGGCCGTGGTATCACTCCGGTCGAGCCGGCCCATTCATATATATGTAGAAGTACAAATTTTATACACCGAATTTAAAAGAGTTTATTTTAAGATTGCGTATAGTAAGCAAGTACCTCTTGCGGAATAATATCAGTAAGATCCCGAAAACTGGCAGCCGCTTGAAGACCGCACAGCGCTCGATAATGGATGTAGCCAGGCAGACCATGGTCCCGACCACGCTGCACATCCACCGCCAGTACATCAAGACCACCTAACCATTTGTTTCGAAGCTGTCGACAACAAAATTAATCAATGATAGAGGTATAATCAGGAAATTATCCGCAAGGTGACGGAGAGTCACCACAGCTGATCTCATCCTTAAGGCGTCGTATTAGGTAACTAAGGGAGCAATATACGTTGGACAAGAGCACTGCAAAGATATACAAAAATTGAAACGAATCCATAGCGAACGCGTCCTTCTTTCTAAGGGGAGATCTATAGGCAGAGACGTACTATACAAAGCTATTAATAAGAATAATAATATGTAGTTTATAGGGTTCCATACCTCAAAAGGAAAAAACGGAACCCTTGTAGGATCACTTTGTTGTCCGTCTATCTGTCAAGACCGTTTTTCTCAGGATCGCGTGGAGGTGTCAAACTGAAATTCATATGTAACACTACTACTACTACAAATATAAAAACTTGAAAGGAATAGGCGTAATAATAATATATAATAATTCGTTTTCCTTTGTTCTACTGTCCCTTAGAGCTTTGAAAAAATCAAATTTCTAAGCCAACGCAATCAAAAGGTACAGCCGATTATGCTGCAAATTTTCTACACTCGCAAGGAAATCAAAACCTGCAGGGCACTTCCCGTGAACTCAGAATCTTAAAATTTTATAAGTAACATCTCATAGCACAGATAAAGGAAAAATTGCGAAAAGCATAAATGTTTAGTTACGTCATATAATATACCTACAGGTTTATACGGAACCCTCTGTGCGGCCGGTTTTTTTTATTAACGATAAAGTAACCATCGCAAATTTTCCGTTGAAGTTTCAATATAATTCCCGCGCTCAATGTTTTTACACTGGTCAATGTTACTGGCTCGCTTCACAAATCGCCAATTGACTCGCTAATGAAAACGAATTGCTCTTCTTAAAACGCTTTGAGACATTATAATAAATTGGTTTTAATATACTTTAATGTAAACAACAACTTCATACTGATTGAGCCAATGACATGTATACGAGTAGGTAGGTTTAACGTGCATGATGTTAAGAATTTGGCCAACGAAAAAATTAGATCGCCATTTGTGCCAATAAAATACAGCGTTTTTATATTTGTTATCATTCTTACTTGATACTGCATTGCTTGTTTTGAGAGGTTTTATATATGCCTGTTTTATTGTGTATGCTTAATTTTTATGTACGTGATTTCAAGCAATGTGCCAATATGAATGTGAAGAAAGCCACTTAGATGATATAGCTACATAAGAGTAGATATGAATTTATACTACTTGTCACTTAACTTGGTAGTATTTGCAAAACACTTTCGGGTACCCGACATGAGTACCTATTATTGTCAGAATCGTAGTTTAGTGCTTGACCATCATCTAACACTATAAATCTACAAATCCCGAGATTTCCTTGGTGACTTTCCACGTTTCACACTCATATAGCAGCATCACGGATTTGACGGTGGACCGGAATATTTTTAACTTAACTCTACACATCAATTCCCGTGACTGCCACACAGGCCGCAATTGCGCGATAGTTGCTTGAGTCTTGGCAATGCGCGAAGTGAAGTCCTCTTCAGTTCCCTAGTCTCTGACACGATGCTCCAAGGTGGTAAGTAAACTTGGGGACGCGCTCCACATCCTATGCACCAACCCGTAATGGTGTGCTATTTTCTACTCTAGACCTCTCTACATCTCTTGGGCTTTCCGCGTGTTAATTTTAAACCCAGTTAAGCTCGCGTCTCGATATAGGTATAATTTAGATTGTATGAAGTCTTCTAAGACATTCGTCAGTCCCCATTCTAGGTATACCGCGTCGCTTAATGTGGTGTGTGCGATGCATAATCCCATCAAAGACGATCAAGAATAGGGGAGGCGAGAGTATGAATCCTCATCGAACACCAGCATATACATCGATATCTTGAAAAATTATGCCATTATGCGTTACTTTACAAGAATACTTCCTGTAGATGGTTTTTAAAAGGTTGATCATCTTCGGCGGGACACCAATTTCGGCATGTCTCAACCATATGCTACTGCATTTCAGCGTATCGAAATCTTTTCTTTTTCAAAACCCACAAATGTAAGATAGACTTCCCTTTGCCATGCGAATACCCGTTCAAGAACGATGTGCCGAGTGTTAATCTGGTCGACACATGAATGATTCGGGCGGAAGCATGCCTACTCTTTGCGCAGAAGCCCCTCATAATCTGTCCAAGACGACCTTATAGAAAACCTTGGAAAGTACCGAGAGCAAAGTGATGCCTCTCCAGTTGCTGCACTGCCTTAGGTCACCACGAAATACTAACAATCCGTAACTCCACAGCATTTGTCGAACGGCTGACAAAACGAAACACATGTACAGACTGTGTGCGAAAAGGACAATGCTCTACAAAGCCAAAATTATCCGAATGTCTCTTTCTAGGGGTCGACGTGCATTATTTCTTGCCCAGTGCACAAACATTAAAATTTGAAAGTGTTTATTACTCTGAATTCTTGAATTCAGAGTAATAATCGTTAAATTATAGCCTCTTACAGCTGACACCACTAATGTGTCTTTGTGTACGACTGAGTAGAGTCACCCTGGGGTGATTGGATTTGGTGGTGTTTATTATTTTATCTTAAGTAGTAAAGGTGGAAAAAAAAACTTACATCGTCTTCGTAATTCAAATCCATTTCTTGACTTTTCTGAGTGGTCATACCTCTCAAAATCTTTTCCAATCCTCTCTTCTGGGTTACAAAAGCTGGTTTGTAATAATGTTCATGTAAACGATATGACATCACAGTATTATCTTCAGCCATGAACTGTATGTTCTCATCGAGGAGGCTATTAACGAAGTGGAAAGCGGCCGTTGCAAAGGAATTTGTGATTGTTGGGTCTACATCAAAATTGAAACCAGCATCGTAATAGTCATACAACTCATCAAATGTTTTACCTGCGAACAAATACATATGCACATACAAACGTTGCGCATGAACAAAACTTCCTTATTTATTGTTAAAATTTACCATTTTTAAATTCCATTGTTTGATCCCCAATGCTCTGGTTAATACTAACTTTAATGTATCCGGTAAATCACATCGTTGCCAGAAACAAAAATTTTTATTTGAAACTTAGAAAAATTTGGTTGTACTCTGAAAAAACTACTACAAACGTAAATTTATTTATAGTAGAATTTAAAACATATATGGGTCCTTCATTCTAAAAAAAAACAGAATCGAAATATTTGTACTGCGCTTTTATAAAACAAAAAACACCTCGAAAATATGTTCCCATGCTAGAAATAGTAACATACATAATGTAGTAAACGTACCAGTCAATGCAGGTATCCAAAATTTATACGTTATATGCTGCAATTCGGCGATGACGATTCTTCTTGTTTCATGATACAGTTTATCAGAATTCCATTCAGGGTTCAGATCAGCTAGATTACCGGCAATACGATTATGTTCGCGCACCCACAGGGCATACATGCTTGTCAACCAGGGATGAGAGTTAGCACGAGAGTCGCCTGAAAGGAGCACAGAGTGATAAGCAAAAAGTCTAATTAGACTTATAAAAACTAATTAGACTTAGAAAAACTAATTAGCCTTAGAAAAACTAATTAGACCTAGAAAAACTAATCTAGCAAATTCTCAGGGCGTGAAAGATTTCGCATTCTTGTAATTCGCAGCGATTTTTCTCTATCATGAAATTCATGACTCAGGGCTGTTTATGAGTTTACAAAAATGTTCCAAAATCCTCCATGAGTTTATGAAGCCGCTTAGGATAAAACAGTTGCATCAATATTAAAAAATACAGAAACAGGAAATGTCACTTCTTCTAGAATATTCCGCGCAAATCAATATTGAAAACACTTTGAGCAACTCAACAAGTGAACGCAAGTTTCTTCATTAATGTAGGCACTCCTAAAAAGAAAGAGTGCTGTGTTGTGAGTTTTAATGTACACAAACATTTACACATAATATATGTATGTTAAAAATCCCTTAAGACTATATTTTATTCTAGATCGATACAGTTTATAGAAAATAATAATCGCTTTATTATTAAACAGGATTTGGCCCCGTTCGAAGTTGATAGTAGTAGTTGACAAATTAAGATAAAAGTTAATAAGGAAAAATTTAGTGCTTAAATTATGGGTCAGTACTAACGTTTCCGTGTTTATTCCGAGAGAATGCTGACGCATTTGACTTGCTGATTTAACGAATACGGCAAGTATTTATTTCTAAAAAAAAAGTAAAATACACAAAGAACTTACCTAAAGAAAAAGTAAAATTAGACTTTGTGTAGCTTTTTGTACTGGTTTTAACCTAACAAACCGATACAAGTTTAAACAGAAATTGTTCCAACCTCATTTTTTATGGAAATATAACGAATTCAACATTATAAAAGGACAAAACACAATTACTTGTGGATACATCACCTGCGTTGTGATTAAAATGCTTTTGCCCGCGGTTACGCTCGCGCAGGAGTAGATATTTTCATTTCCTAATTTTTTTACCCCCTTAATGGGGGCATTTCCAAAATTCCTTTCTTAGTGCTCACTTACGTTATATAAAGAACCTACATGCAAAATTACAATATTTCAGGTTCAGCGATTTGGGCTGTGCGTTGATCTCTGGGTATCAAAGTCAGTCAGTCACCTTCCTATTTTATATATATAGACTAGATTAGTTGTTACTGTAAGTTAAAAGAAAGCAAAAAGCTTGTCATAACTATAACGCAGAATTTTGGAAAATACGCCTAGCAAAAACTTCATTCATGATATATATAAATTAAATAAAGCCCTTAATTATTATTTTAAAACAGAAGTTTTTGCACCCAATTTGAATACCGAACGAAACTGGTAAATTATTTAAAGTCGGACACAGATGTTCAATTTCTTTCGTTCCAATTTTTTTAAATTTGAATTTTGTTTCTTATAGGAGACGAATAAAGTATAGTGCAATTAATATAAGTATTCGCGCCATATTTATCGCATTAGTTATAAATATTATTAGAGCAAAAAACGAGGACAGCGCAAGTTATGCAGATTATATATTAGGTCAGCCTAAGAAAAACAATATTCTCAGATAAATAATTGTATTACTAACATATACCTAATTTCAAGACCATATTGTAATATCGATATTTAGGGATTTTTTAATTATAGGTATTTTCTCATAAAGTAAAGATACCTAGTCCCTGTTATGAAATAACTGTGTTATTGTCAAATTGTAAAATATAGTACCAAGAAATTATACTGCCTGAAAGCATCTGTCTTCATGAAATCGAACTTATTTCTTCTATTTATGTTCATTTTCAAAAACCTCAGAATCACATTTTTTCTATAACTTTTCTACAGTTTTATTATGTATTTACTAGCATCAGTCGCAAAGGTATCAATAACTGAGCTGACCTCATATTGAGAGCACAAGCAAAAAGCCTACGCATTCATTTTAGAATGTGAACCTTAAAACCAGGCAAATTAGATACATTATGGATCTGGTCAATGGATCGACTAAGAATGGTTTGAATTAAAAAGAGTGTGTTTAGCTTTGGAGTATTAAATTCAACAATATATAATCTTAGTCATAGCAATGGTAGTTTCAAAACAATAATATTTTGAATCTCACGTTTGTTTTATAAGAACATCAAACATTATGCGGTAACCATTCCTCTTCATATGTTTATTATAGCAATAATGCAGTTACAATAATAGCAT
The DNA here is from genome assembly GCA_003709505.1 of Hyphantria cunea. Taxonomy (NCBI): domain Eukaryota; kingdom Metazoa; phylum Arthropoda; class Insecta; order Lepidoptera; family Erebidae; genus Hyphantria; species Hyphantria cunea. The sequence goes on from PKRV01001153.1 coordinate 864,827, forward strand.
TATAATATATTTAATACTAAGTGCTATTCAAGCCAAACTTTTCATCTAAATTCAGTTTTCAACATTCCATTGCTGCACATAGTACTGGACAGGCTAGTAAAATTTGCATACCTTTAACCATTGACACCTTGTTTTATGTTATAGGCGGCAAACGAGCAGACGTATCGCCTGTTTGGAAGAGATTACCGCCGCTCATGGACACCCGCAACACCGGAGGCCTCCCAAGAACGTTTCCGGACCTTGAGGAATAGGGAGGGAGATGGGGAGGGGCCTCCGGTATCCTCTCTCACTCGGTAAAACACAGCACAAGAATTGTTTCACACCGGTTTTCTGTAAGGCCGTGGTATCACCCCGGTCGAGCCGGCCCCCATTAGTGCCTAAGAATGGCTCTCCTACAGTAAAATCATGGCTTTCCCACGGTAATAAAAGTACGGTACGGTAATGAAGACTCTAGAACATCTTTTAAAATAAACCTATATGAAACTGGATCGGTTAACAAATTTCTTTCTTTCAAATTTCGACCTAAATACCTAAACTGTGTATAAATTTTCCATACGAAAAACGCAACGTGAAAGGAGGACAAACCAATAATAATATGACAGTTCTTCTAGACTGTTTATTAATATAGTTGTGTGTTCATTCATATTTATAGCACTGTTGCAGTATCTAATCGGTAAAACATTAATCAAAATAAACGATAATGTTATATTGGCATTATCACTCGTCGCTCTTGGAAAATAAGCATCCATTTGGAATTTATTACTTTTGTACTCAATATCCTCAATACACTATTATTAACTGAGCTTTTCTTAACAGAGAGTGTGTTAATTTTTTGTATTAATTCAAATATGATCATAAATAACGATAAAGATCAGAAACACACAAAATTTAGATGTTTTGAAAATTTAGATAAATCAAAAGACAAATATGTGCAAATTGAACATGTTCTAATTTAAAAATAATTGTAAACTAGTCATAATCACTAATTATTTTAGCAATAAAAAATTACATGTAACGTGGATCAGACATTTGTAGTAATTTTTGTGTTAAGATTCGATTCAAGTTAGTGGTGCACTAGGTTGTCCGAATTAAAGCCATGAATTCTGATATTAATTTTATTTTGATTATGACTTGACAGTGGCCGAAAACATGAACATATCATACATATTCAAATATAAACGTATCTGGAAGAAGCCCAATCATCTAGAAGGAAGCTTCCTAATTGTTAGCGCCATCGTTTACTTCGACACTTATTAAGTTAAGTTTTCTGAGTGAGGATTAAGAATGCGGAGAGTCACCACCCCTATGCATCCCACGGGTGTCATATGAGTCGGATAAGGGAGCAAATTACGCCGGACAAAAGCACTTCAAGAGAAAGAAAACTTCAAGCATACCCGATATCAACGCATCTGCCCAGCGAGGTATAGTAAGCAATAACCTCCCTATTAAGGAAAGGCCTAAATCCAGCAATTGATTGCTAAAGGGCGTTAATGATGATGAACTTTTTAAGTACCTTTCATGGTATAAAACTTTATACATATACATGATTATGATCTTCTAAAGCAACCAACCTGCTTAAAATATATTGCTACAAATAGATAGTATTAAACATACCAGCATTGAAACAAGTTTCGGAATTGTTCTCCACAAGACATTTCTCCATGGGGTTGGTAACCAAGGGCATATGTTCTTCCTCTTCAATCCTCGAAGTTTTTAGCAGACCTCCAATCTTCTCTCTCAGAGCCGCTGCTTCTCGACTGTTGGTTCCGTAGATGTGAGACCCATCAAGGAAATGAGTAGCTTGATTCATCTAATGAAATACAAAGCGACTTAAACACGTGTACTTACTCTAAAAAAATACTAAAAGTTTATTTGAACAGGGCAGATGATTGTGTCCCCGCCAGCAATCATTGCTGCCATGCTGGAAACTGAGGAGGGCTGTTGCGCAGTGGTCTCTTTCTGTGAGCCTGTAATGCTCCAGAAAGAGACCGCTGAACGGGATCGGGAGAGGGCCGATCCTGAGAGTAGGCGCCGTCGCCGGCGACACCAGCCGCTGACAGGAAGGGCCGAAAGTTGCTAGAGAGTGGGGACCTCTGGTAGCTGATTAATTAACAGCGATAGGGAGGCGGCCTGGTCGCAAAACTACGGTCAGACCGCAACATATAACGATTGGGCCGACAAGCAGGGGGAAGACCAGGCTTCCCTCAGGATAGAGTCTGAATAGGTGCCGCGCCATCGTTCCTGGGGAGACCTGAAGTAACATGGTTCGGGTCCTCCTCAGAACAGGGCGCCTGACAGCGGCCGTTGGGGTGGTTTTTAGTGCAATCACCAGGTATGTACCTGGCTCCTCAGTCCCCGTGGTACCGGAGATTTGAACATAACAAGTCAGTTTATTAAAACAACATTAATATTCCACGGAATTGTTGTTACAAGAATTTCACGATCGACTTTCCTTGCAATTTGACCTGCGTTTGCTATTCTCAACTGCGCTCTTCGGGCATGTTTTTTATACAGAATATTTCAGCAGAATAATTTTCTTTTTTTTAAATGAATTTTAAAAATGTAAATATGTTATTTTTCTTTTCCAGGATGAAAAAACGTTCTAGCTGTTTTTGATTCATAAAAAGTGTGACTGACCTGACTTTGTTTTATGTATTAAGATTACCAAGTTCGTTATATTAAGAGGAGGTCAATTCACGTAATATATGGGCTATTAATAGTTGACATATTTACTCAAATAGTAAATACGTAATCGAAGGCCGAGGTTATTATGCTCAGTATGTTTATGTACAATTCAATTCACATCTAGATTGTGTGAACATGAAAAAGAAGTTAATATTATGCATCCCAGTTACTGCTGTTAAGTTGCAATACCGTAGTTTTATAATCATCATAGACGCTTCTTTTCAGTATATATGAATATTTTAACAACAATTTGTTAAAAGTAAGTAACATCTTATTTACGTCTGTGGGTTGTCACAGAGGTTGAACGAAATCGATATGCTTACACTCAGATTTTATTGTTGTTACGATCACACACAGACTGAGCAAGTTATTAATGACATATTAAATTAATTAATGGAATGGACAAAATCAAGCCCTATTAAAGGAACAGGATCGTTCTTAGGGTTCCGTACTCAAAGATAAAAATGGGACCGTATTACTAAGACCCCGCTGTCCGTAAGTCCCGTCGATATGTCTGTCACTAGACTGTGCATGTACATGAACAGTGATAGGATAGCTAGACAGTTGAAATTTTCGCAGATGATGTATTTCTGCTGCCGCCATAACAATAAATAAATAAATAAAGTAAGAGCAGAAAATTTAAGAGGGGCTCCTATACAACGAACGTGATTTTTTGCCGTCTTTTGCTGGATTTCCATTGCAATTCGATAATTATCTACAACCAAGCATATATTTACTTGCATACTCGTGTAATATATACAATATGGTTCCAGAAACATTTCAATAATGTTATTACAAATTGTTATGATTTATAACATTGTTTTGTAACAATTATTTGTAAACAGGCATATCAAAGTTCTACAAATCTATCCTTGTGTTATACATAAATGATAAATATGAAAACATTTCTTATAATGTTAATAGTTCGAGAAGTTAGTGCAGCGATGCAATGTTTGATGATCACAGGAAACAAGATTTATGTAAATAGACCTGTGAACACTTAAACGACTATACATTTGATAACTTAGCACGAATTTACGACGACTTAAACAAATAAACAAACTTAGGTAGCTGTAGTTTCAATCACGTGCAGAAACTAATAAAGTGCATTTGGATAAAAACATATTTTACGCTTAACTCATCAACAACCCATAATGTCCCACTGCTGGGCTCGGGTCTCCTCTCAGGAGAGGGTTAAGGCCATACGTCCCCACGCTGGCCAAGTGCTGGTTGGGGACTGGCAAGAATACGTTGTGGCTACGTATCTTGCCGTTGGATGTTTTTAGGCCGCCCGAAGGCCTCCAACTAAGCTTCACGACTGTTATCGTATGATAACAACCGGGACCGACTGCTTAACGTGACGGAGACGCTCATAGTAACATGCTACCAGCGGTCACCCATCCAGGTACTGACCGATTGTTTCCAATCACCGAGTGCAACTGGGCTATGAGCGCCTTTACGCTTAACTATTCATCATCAACATAATCATCGGTCCGTTGCAACTCATTGCTAGACATAGGCCTCTCTCAAGGCACATCAAGGCACTTTTTTTACGTGTGGATACCCCCACGAGCCTTCTTCCCACCGGGGCTTACGGTGGGGCGGTGTGTTGGAATCTAACCGACTAAAACCACATGGTGTGCCACTTTACGCCTGAGATGGGAGGGATCCGGGAACTGCTGTTATTAACATCTGGACCCCACACCACAGGCACTGGCTTAACTGTAATGCTCATAAGTGATGACTGCATGTAATAGCATGATGATGCTATTGTGGAAAAACACATATTATTATACCTGTTTCTGAGATACTATCACCCAGAACAGTAATACTATCGCGGTGACACAGTGCATAGATTGACAACATCTATATCAACGCAATCGATTCCCATTAAAATGGAATATTACAAATCATTTCCGACAGGTCCATCAAGCCTAATGCAATACTTTTGTTGCAAAAAATATCTTACAATTATTGTGCATAATTGATAATGGTACTGTATGCAATCATAAACATGATATTTTCCCTTAACTTATAATTGCTTTTCCTAAGACATACTTAATTATCGATCATTATGCCACCCACTGCAAACCTAACCCTCTTTGAGCTAAACAGCCATAGAATACATAAATCGGTTAATTATGATCACGACAATAGATTCTGCCAATCTTCTTTACATAAAATATGAATAACATGCAAGTGCGTGTTTCAATCACTTGTACTACTTATTGCAACTTTATTTAGAAGAATAAATCTGTAGAATTTATACGGCGTTATAAGGTAAGTAAATGGATATTTAACAAAAAAAACAAGTTACTCCACATATTAAGAAATTAAAACAAGTTTTAGAGTTGTGATGAAAACTACATATTTGTTTCCAAATAAACAGTTAGAAGTGAAAGACTCAAGGCCATTCCACAAAAGTGGTACAGAAAATTAATCAACGTATACGATAGATCAACTTTTTACGATACGTTTTATAAAATTCCTTTCTTAGATATTAACAAAACAATTGATAGATATGACAAACCTGTTAGTCTAGTGGTTCGTGACCCTTACAGCTAAGCCAGAGGTCATGGGTTCGAGTTCCGCCCAGGATAAATGTTCGTGTTACGAGCACGGTCAATTGTTCTGTCTGGGTGTAGGTAATTTGTCTATAACATGTATGTATTTAGAAATACATAAGTAAGTTTATGCGCAATTTGGTTACCATAGTGTAGCCTATGCCTAGTTTGGGATTAGGAGCGTGTGTGAAACATGTGAATAAAATACTTTTAATTATAGTTACTAGAAAAACACATAACTTGATACTCTAACCTAGTCTCTTCAAATATTTTAAGTTTACTACAAGTAATTAAGTAAGAGAACAGAGTGAGACATTCTAACTTGTATATTGTAATAGGTTCATTAGTTTCCGATTCGTCTATCTACATATAAACATGGTATAAGTGATGAAGAATGTCAGAAATGTACAAATAAACATTGTAACATAATATTTCTTATCCATACTTCCATACAAATATTTTAAAAATAGAAATAACTCTGTTTGTCTGTTACGTTTTCGCGGCCAAACCGCTGAACTGACATGAATGAAAATGTCAATGAAATCATTTGATTGTTGAGGAAGGATATAGGCTACTATTTACCGCGATAACTGACATATACAGGCCATTGACTGCCTCGGTGGCGCAGTGGTAGCGTACGCGACTGCTGTCCATGAGGTCTCGGGTTCGAATCCTGGGTCGGACCAAATGTTTGTATGATCTGCAAATATTTGTTTCGGGTTTTGGGTGTTTTCTATGTATAATATGTATGTATTTACAAAAAAAAAAGTATTTATGTAGTAATATCAGTTATCTAGTACCCATAATACAAGCTCTGCTTAGTTTGGGACTAGATGGCGTTGTGTGTTAGATGTCCGAAATATTTATTATTTATTATTATTATTGTCCCCTAAACAAGCACCTATTCACTATGCAAGACAACAGACGCAAAAGACAGCCCTCTGTGCACGGGATGCAGGGAGGTAGAAAAAACACCGCAGCACGTTCTCACAGAATGTAGAAGTGTAGCGGATCAACGGGCGGACATCCTCCAATCAACATCACTCCCGAGAGCATGTGGTGACCTGAAAAGGCTGCTGAGCTTCTGGGATTATCTAGAATGGTTGGAGTAGGAAGATGACAAACCGGTTCTCGGATCTCTCCCGTCTCAGGCGCAGAGTGACACACCGTGTGGTTTTAGTCGGTTCGATTCCGACACACCGCCCCGACGCAAGCCCCGGTGGGGCGAAGGCCCGAGGGGGTTTCCACAGGTAAAAAAAAATTTAAAAAAAAGGAATATGACAAACTCACGTAGAACGGCCCAATCAAGAGGCTAAGTGCGAAAAATGGCCCGGTAAAGCAAACAAACAAACATCTGAGATACACGCGGACGAGACCGTGAGCAAAAGCTATTAATTCGGTAATAACTTAAAACTACTGAACTTTTTAAATTAATTAATAATTCTTTGCCTAATGTTACAGTTCTTTAACGTTACAGGTATACTGCCTCATAATCTTTACCTTTCTTGTTTGTGTCTCCTGTTTTTTACTTGACTGCTGAGTGTAGCAATGACACCGTACATTAATTACTAGCATTCTTAATAATTATTTCATTCACAGTAAGAATATTAATTGATATAAAAACTCTAGAAGCAAGAATAGACTCTGACTGTGTATACTTTTTTTCATTACGAATATTATTTTTAAAAAAAGTTCTTTTTTTCGGTGGAAAATTACAAAAAAGTAAAGTTTGTGAGTTTTTTATTTGTAACAAAACACAGACGAACTGACAGCCTGTGTATACATTAAAAAATAGTTTTGAAATTTTTTACTTTTTTCGGTGAAAAATTATAAAGTTTGTGAGTTCATTTATATGTTCGGGGTCACTCACACACAATCTCCGGCACTAGGCACTACTGATTCGATTTTGAAAACTGTTGTATAGTTAAAAAAGTATATAATCTAGAGTACTACCTCATTTTTATAATTAATTACAATAAATGTGATTGTACCCAATGCAAGACAGGGTGTGTCGCTGGCTAAAGATAGGCATTGTGCGTAAGCACCTATTTGTGGCTCAAATACTGATGTACTTCATACAATAATCTACTGATAAACACTACAAACTACGTAGTAAAACTGACACGCGTAACTTACTAATGCATTTATAGAGTATGTTGCACAACAAGAGTTGTGAGTCATTATATACATGTTGTCTATACGTGATACTTCATCAAAAAAAACTCATTGAAACTGCATTGTAGTACTCCAGCTACCGATCAACGCTATGCATAAAAACACGCTTACAAAAATCAGTTGCGAAGAAACACACAAGTGAAGAAAATAAAAGCATGTTAAAATAAATACAAAAAATAGTTTAAGAAAACTAAAAAACGCTAACTAAAGCATTGAACTAATATTAACTAAAGTCGGTTGTAGGCAAACAAACATGTACAGGAACCTTTGAAGCTAATCGTGCTAAAAAGTATTTTTCTCGTGTAGAAAATCGCATTACCAGACTTATTGTTAATAATAGTAATCAATGACATATACTTTGAGGAAAACTTGTTCGAGTCAAAAATAATATAAATATAATTATTTATCTTTTTTCATGTAAATATAAGTTTTATGTACTTATATAATTTCATCAAAATATATGAATAACTAAATTTTAGATTGACAAATCAAGATACCCCTTTCTTAGAATTAGCCACTTGCTACATTTACTTGATTAGTTTATAGCAACGAAAACCTTTGATTGCTTAAAGCTTATGTAAAGTTCCATCATGTTTGAATTTAATTTACAATTTTATAACTATCTGAAATATAACGCACACCTTTCTTACTCGATTTGGTTATTTAAAAACAGTCTTATAATTTAAAAAAAAAGTAAACTGACCTGTTCGATAGCTCCAAAAGTGCAGTCTCCCCTGTATGTTGTAACGGACCTTGTATAATCCATACAAGAAACGTACTGGTCTTTGTAGAAGGGATCATCGTGTGGCACTGTTATGGGCATGCAACTGGGATGAATGTGCCGGGGAGACAGAGGAAATCCGTCGTTAGCACAGCATCGTATCAACTGGTCGGTGTGAACTGTTAAAGAAGTGTGAGCATTACGATACACCAAAATTCTACACAATTACAAGGAGTTCGCGATTGTATTTGAACCAATATTTAAATAAGGGATCGCAAAGTTGTGTAATACTTACTGGTCCTTCGAACTGGAGTATGAACTAAATCGTGGTAAATGAACTGACTCCATACAGCTACGGCTATGGTTTTCTTATGGTTAATATCATCCAGGTTACTTGTGAGTTTTGTACTGACAGCACGAGCTGAAGGCAAAGCCTTATGACTTAAAGCACGGCGAGGCTAAAGATAAATACACCATGTCAGATCCAAAAAACTATTTTGCCAGACTGTTTACATACATGTATACAAGAATGAATTCAGCTATATTTATATCAATATTCTATAAAACACCAACCTGTTCAATGCCATCAGCGTATTTCGGATGCAGAAGACGTTTGTAGCCGGTCATAGCCTGACCCCAAGAAGAACGCACCGGGTTGTTACAAGAACCATCAAAAGTGCGGTACTTTGAAGACGTCTTAATAGTGTGACATGTGAACCGCTCCAGAGCAGCACATTCTGGTCCAAGCACTGTAGTCTTTAAATTGAGAGTGCTAATAAAGCTTGCGCACTCATCGTCACATAATCCAAATCTACAAAAAGGCAATATGACTATATTTATTTATATACATATTAACTTGTATATAAATATATTACAATTATTTGGTTACAAACCGTCTGCATTTAGTGTAAGCTAAATTTTGAGATGCCTTCGTTATAATCATTGAGGACTTCTCGAAGTGCATAGCATCTTCTGAAACTGAGCCTTCGATAACTAGCCCATATGCAGCCGAGCCGGTTCTGGGAGTAATTCCAGCAGATTGTAAATTCATTTCCAATCGTTTCATCATAGATACTTGTAAGTTGCTAATCTCAATTGATCGATTCATATGCATGGTAGTCACATGCGGTAGCCTCTTCAACATATCAGCACTTGGAAACGGAAAATCATACATAGGTGGTGGATGTATGAATCCTGTAATAGAAGAAATAGCGTTTACGGGCACTGATAACTAACACACATTTATTGTTAATTTCTTAAAATTGTCATATACCTGTATTAACATTAAGATTTATAGGATACGGAGCAATATGACTTCCAAAAGTAACTCCTGCCCAGAGCACTACACCAAGCATTACCATTTTCATCATTTCTTCCAATAGCCTGTACATACAACACAATAATATTTTAGAGTCAATAAATACTGCACTATCTGTATATCATTACAATTTATGTTTAAGGGACTGACCGGTTACGAAACGTAAGCAGCGGTAACATTTTCCGACGCGACAGCTGAGACGTTTGTGGTTAAACTGACAAATAAACGAGTTAGTAAACAGTTATATAGAGATGTACATTAAGAGAACAACAAGACCTCCGATAACCAGCCTTTGACCTTATATGAACAGTGATAGAGCTGTTTCGTCATAACCGTATATCGGTCGTATAATGAGTCAAGTTACATAGGCGAGCCCCTCAACAGTTTAGTGTTGTTGTGCAATTGTTTATCATTTTAAGCCAACATTTAGGAATTTCACCAAACAAATATTATGTTTATTTAAATCTTGTATACAGAAAGTCTCTGTTCATTTTTTTATCAAGATAATGTTGCGATGATGACGATAACGTAAAAATTTTAATTATCTAACTTTTTGAAGATTTTTCTCGTATGTTAAGATATTGTATTCATGCATTCTTATTATAAATATATGCACAGTTATATCATCAGGAGCTTTACAGTCTAATACTAGACATAACCGACAAAACAACTAGTACATAATCTGACAGGGTGTTAGGATATAATAATTATAGGTTATATCAAGCCATGCTGATTTCAGCACGAACGGGCCAGCTCGGGGTGGTGGGGTGGGGGTGGTAGGGTTGGTACTACACTCGTACAGATCAACCTAAAATGACAGCGTTCGTGGTGTCGTGTTTCATTGGAGTGCGAGACCGGAGCCCCAATGATGCAGAAGCATCACTAGGCCGCCATGATGTACGTCACCATGCTGCATTTTCGCATTGTCTGCATTCGCAATGAGTATGACGACCACCACTCTGCGATTTTGCGCATGCTTAACATCAGACAGAATAGAGTAACTTTGACAGGCCCAGACACAAAAAAAAAACCTAACTTGATAGAAAATCATTTTTGCTGTTCATATCGATTGTGCGACGATAGTTCCGAAAAAGGGTAAATGTTATATTTTAAAAAATGTATGCATATATGGTACCTATAAATAGACCGATTTTTTTTTCCTAAAAATAATTATTTTTAAAAAAAATCGTTCTTTTTTCAAATTTCCAGACCCAGAATTTAGTATCCACAACATCCCTAATATGAAAAGGACAACATTAATAAATATTATTCATTTCAACACACATATATAGTTTCAAATTATTAGTGATTTTAATTAGTTATTACTGAGAACAAAATAATATTTACCAGACTCATTAACTTACATAAAACTAATGTTTTAGTTATAATATTATATTTAATATCATATGGACTTATGAATAGCATGTAGCTTCACGCAACTGTCTGATCCCAAACTAGACAGAGTCTATGCTATAACCAGATTACTGATGAAGACAGGCATTTTTATTGAATCCGGGTGCTTATAGACGCCGGTGCGTAACTTGGCCTGATTTCGGCTTAGTGGGGGGATAAGGTCGCGCATAGTACATAAATCATAAATCATTGCCATAAATCAAAACAAACAAAATCGAAGTATAGTCGACGTTCGCTTGCTCGGAACGGTGCTAATAAATCCCCGCGTCCAAGCAATCAACCCATGGGACCTAAAAAACGACTTCTGTACATATAAAGAATCTGGCCAAGCTACGTGACGGTCTCTATACCTAAGCTCGCCACATTTACTAAAGGACACTAGAATATTGATTACACGGGCGCTTTACGGGCTATAGACGCTTCTGATACATTGTACCATTCGTGCCTATTATAAACCGCCCGCGTGTATATCGGTTATTAAGCTAAAGAGTACCCTATATCCTTACTCAATAATCAAATTATCTCCATACCAAATGTCATTGAAATCGGTGCAGCAGTTTAGCCGTGAAAGCGTAACAGATAGAGTTACTTTCGAATTTATAATATTGGTATAGAAGTATGGATAAATACGGTTACTATAAATCTAGAAAGTACTAATAACATATAATTATTAATATTTTGTCACTGTTTAAAATCAAGGTGCGGCAAAACGTAACTCGAGCAGAATAAGACGTTCGTAAAAAAACTAAAAAACGGTCGTGGACACATTTTTAGGAAGTTGGGCACTTTTCGTATAAGATGGGACTCTAATTAGATAATAAAGAGAAAAATAAATAATTTTATTGTTTCTCACAAGTTTCAGAATCTATCATTCAATGAAAACCTTATAGTTGATAATCTTTTAATGGCTTCCATGATCATCTGACATAAACGACTCGAGTATGTAAGTCATAGTGGTCATACTATCGCACCCAGGCGTGGTCCAAGCAAAGCATGACCGTCTCGTTTCGTCCGTTGACTATCGCTTCGCGCTAGCTTTAATAACAATAAAAAAATATTCAACAAAACTTACCTACCTCAACAAATTATCACAACCAAGTGCTATAAAAACATACTCAATTCATTTCATAGATTACTCCTTGGTAAAGATTAATTTTGCTACGATGTTTTGTTTACAATGAGTCATTGTTCCGATACTAACCCACCTGTGGCATTATAGTTAAAAATGTAGGTTTGTACATATTATGTATAACCTATTTTCTGATCTATATCCAGTGCCATCATAGACTACATAATTATGACATGAATCATCCAATTTACCTTTAGGACTACAAATTAACTAAAATATTGAAAAACCAGTCCAACAGTTACTTAAATAAAGGCAGCGTAGTATTGTGTAGCGCGTTAATGAGATCGCATTATTGAAATTTAAATATCAAGGTATATTTCATTCTCAAAAGTTTTATAGTACTTATTTAGCATCAGGTTACATGCTGTTTATTTGTTCTTATACATAATACCATAAAAAACATAAGTTGGTTGACTTAATAGGCCAACAAGCACAATACCCAAGAAAAAAATGTTTGTCAAGCTGCATTATAGTAGGAAGGTACTTATTTATATTTATGTATGAACTACTATCACCAGGGTTACAGCACAGTAGTGCAGTTCGTTGTATCCAGTGTTCTGGAAAAACTAGAACAGTACACAAGAACTCCGACTTACATGAAATGTTCACTACATCCATCGCATTCTGACCTCCTTCTAGAACATTTCTCCCGAGCCTTACTCTTGGCGTCGGCGTTCAACATGGACTTTCCTTTAATGATCCGTTTAAACAACATAATAGTAACAGTAGTATTTGTGTTTTTCTACAGTTATCGCGTTTGTGCCGAATATTGGATTTGTTTAACACGATTGTAAACGACACTTGCTCAAAGGAGCGATATTCCATTAGATTGCCAAAGAAGACAATTACACTTTTACTGCTAATCTTTTACTGGTAACTTCGAGCAAAGCAGCAAACGTTGAAGTGAAGTGAATTTACACACACAAGCTCAGTCCCTCCCCGAGTTCCCTTCACCTTACATCAAACCATTTCCACAGAATAACAAAATACGATACAATTTCTGTAACTTCCAAATTAAAAACAAAAATGCGAGATCTTGTGGCCTATAGAAATTTAATTTTAGATAAATATGATTGAATCTAATGAGTCGAAATGCTTTTAGAGTAAATAATCTCTAATAAAAATTCCAAATATAGCCTTGTAGGTATACTGATTAAATTACACTGTGATTTGAATGCCTTTATTAGTGTGCATTGATTTTTTTCAATGTAAATTTAATCAATATTTCGTAAACAATATTGTCATATTGTGTGTATTATTTAGAATATTGCTACTAAACTATATTTATCATTGCTTTGAACCCATTACATATGTATCTTCTCATGTGTATCTTTACATCTGTATATCTGGATGACGGTCAATACGGATTTAGATAAGTAGCAACGGATATATATAGCTATTTTTGGCTTGAAACAGGTTGTTATCTGCTACGATTGGTTTGACAACTGTATACGCCTGTTATTTTAGATTTAAGTCGTGCACTCGACACTTTGAACCATGACCTGCTGTGGCAAAAACTAATAAGTATATATATCTGTTCCGCATGAGGTTGTTGGTCTGCTTACTTACCGTATCGTAATCTAAAAAGCGTCTGATGAGGAAGAGCTCTCGGACGGCTACAAATTGTCGTGGGAAGTGAGACAGGGAGGGCTGACCTCTCCGGACCTATTTAAGACGTATGGAAATGATCTTATCGTGGAACTGAGCGTCACACTGGTGGGGCTCAAATATGTCAACAATCTTAGCTATGCAGATGTTATAGTCCTTCAAAGTCCCACGATAAGAGGTTTAAGACATCTAATTTCGATTTTTTAAAAGTTTGCCATACGTTAAAAAGACAAAGATGGTAATATGATGTTTCTTGTCTGACAGCCTATTGAAGCAGTCGTCAAACCTGAAAGATGACAACGACATTAACGTCAACGGAGAGCCTTGTTATAGACAATATGATCTGTAGGAAATATTGTAAGTCTTCCCCAAATGCTAAAGTAACACAAAACGGGAGCCAGATTCTTTACCTTTAATTTATGTATATTAGTTATATTATGTATCCAGTCCTTGTTTGTGATTCGCTTTATTTGTATTTTTTTCTCTATTTCTTAATTTAATTTAGGCATGAATCTTGTGTTCGAAATAAAGTATTATCATTATAATGTATGTTCCAATGTATATATGTAATCAATGTATTGATTCTATAGATTACAAAATATAATAAAATATAATAACAATTTTGGGACATAGACACACAATATTTATTTTATTGGAGTCGCTCGGTAATAAAGTCCCACGAGCACGTGTAGTGCGCATGCTTAAAGCGTGGTCGTGAACCCCTCTCTGTCGCTTCCCCTCCTCTGGCCCGGTGCCACATTCCCCCCGCAATGCATCAGCTGATCACGCATTGAAAGCGTGCACACAAGCCGGTTGCATTACAGTGTTTGTGTACAGTAGTCAGTACGGCAACACGTGTTTTATAAAAGTTGGTAGGTTGCGTGAGTAATGTCAATACTCAGAATCCGAACGTACGTACAATGCGTATGTACAAAATAATACCAAAGCAGGTCACAAAACGTAGTTAACATGTCAGAACCTTGCTTTGCAGAAGAAATGACTAATTATCTATTCTATATAATCCCCAAACGCTTAACGCAAACTAACAATGCATCTAAAAATTATTTGGATGACCCAGTTTTCCTCGGTGTTTTCTTTTTTGTACAAATCCACTATGTGCGAGACAGACTCCCGCAGGCAGGGTTCCGTACCATTATCTATACATTTCAAGCGTCTATCTGTTGCTGTAATCAATATCGAGCAAAAAAATCACGTTTATTGTATGAAAGCCCCCTTAAATATTTATTTTATTCTGGTTTTTAATATTTGTTGTTAAAATATGATACGGTTCATGAGATTCAGCTTGGTGACAGAGGGACAGCGAAGTTTGAGTTAGAGGGTCGCGGTTTACCCTTTGGGTACGGAAATAAAAGCCTAAAAATGAATCCTAGCTAGATCGATCTTTCGCATAAGTACTAAATTTTATGAAAATTGTTAGACCTCCTTGGGTTCAATTCCCGGGTCGGATAAAATGTTAATGCGATCTGCAAATCATTGTTTCGGTGATTTTTAACAGCTACGGATTTAAAAAAAAAAACATTATTAATTTAGCCAATCTAGCTCACGTAGTACCTACAAGCTCTGTTGGATCGAGGACATAAATAATAATGTTTGTTAAAAACTGTCAAAAAACTCATGTCATGGTACGTTCAATCTTTTTTTTTATCATTCATTGTATATTTTTTCTCTAAAATACATAATTTATAGATAAAACATTGTTTCACGGCACAAATTTTGCGTCTCGTCTCTCGCTCTCTTCTCACGCACACTAATATTGAAAACTCCACTCGTTCATTCCTTTGTTCATTTAATTAATAACCATGAATACATTTTTAGAGAATATTTACGAACATGCAGCAGTCTCGTACAAAACCGAGTTACGTGCTGCGTAATTGGTCACTTTCACAACACGAATACAGAGACAATATGGCGACAATGTCATTGGTGAGGTTTGTTTATCTAACTGGCTTGGTGAACGTGAGCTTGCCGCCAATTCGAGCTAGCGCACCAGCGCACTAGTGACGGGTTTTTGAACAAATGGAGTTTGCGACAAGCGCTGCGTGAAACAAGCGTGTTTGGCTTTAGTGTCAACTTGCGCTCTCGAGCTAAACGAGTTTTTGTACGCAACGCTGTATACTACCGTGTCATCCATGGCTAATTGGTCTATGGACGAAACTATGACCTTTCTCAAGGCATACCAACGTGAACCCTGCATATGGAATACGAAGGATGAGAGCCACAAAGATAAAAAAAAAGTAGCAAACGCTTGGTCTCATCTTAGTGATGTATTAAACAAGCCAGTCAAAGAATTGAAGGCGAAGAAAGAAATATTAATGACAACCTTTCGTAGATATTTTAAAAAGAAACAAGACTCTATTCGTTCAGGTGCAGGTATGTGAGCCATAGTTCTACTTCTTAGTAATTATGCAGAAGCAGATTAGCCAAACATAAAGATATTTTAATTTTGACACTTGCCGTGTAGGGTTGCAAGTCTATAAAGTAATAGGGAGCTTAATCAAATCAAATTATTTGCAAGTATTATAATTTACGGAGGATCGGATGAAATAAAATATCTAAATACTTAAATGTACAATATAATAGATAAATTATACCCTAATTATGCTCCTCTAACAATTATGCATGCTAAGTGGCAACCATATCTACAAATTTTGAATTAGTGACCAATTAGGATTACTTAGTTCTTAACTGTCTGATTTTATTTGCCTTAAAAATATGTAACTGTTACAGATAGAAATAAAATTTATTTTCTCATTTAAGGTACCGATGAAACATATCAGCCCTCTTGGTTTGCATACCAATTAATGGAATCATTTTTATATCCATTATATGCCTGCAATTATAGTATGAATATTGACACAGTAAGTAAAACATTAATTTAAATGGATTGAACCTCCTTTTGAAGGAGAAGCTGCGCCCAGCATTGGAATATTAATACCTGTGACCATCAATGTGATGTGAAACTAGAGCTTTATTAATATTCTCTTCAATATTAAATGAATGGTTTAGGAGTAAGATATACAGTCAAGGAGGATAACCTTTAGTTTATAATACATAGATGCCATGGGCGCCGCCAGTATCATTTTCAGGGAGATGGGTCCGGATATCTTAATGTTAGCAGTTCCCGGATTTCTCCTGTCTAAGGCGCAGAGTGGCACACTTTGTGGTTTTAGTCGGTCTGATTGCAACACACCACTTCGCCGTAAACTCATATTGGGTGACGGCCCGTGGGGTTTCTACACGTAAAAAAACGTTTTCAGGTTGTTTGTCCACCTACACATACTATTAACTAATAGAAAAATAGAGTTATATTAGGATTTTTACCTATGCAATTACTGTTCTTTTGTGAACTAAAAAATTACCAAGTATCCCACCTGGGATACTTGATAATTTTTGCATATCGGCTCAGTTACCAGAGTGTTAACTTCTTTAGTAGCGCATTTATCGTGTCAAAATTATATTAAATAATATAATTAAAATTGTATGGTTCGTTATTTTGTTAATAATCATTTAGATATTTTTCAAATTGACGACTGTCTGATGTTTTCGAAACTTTTTCAGGCATTTTACAATCCTTTATTGTTTATTGAAGTAGAAAATGTACTATGTTATTTAATCGTTTTTCATTTTTGTTTATATTTTACAAACATATCAATCATGTTTCAGGAATCTCCTACAACGAACGCTACCGAGCGAAAGCGATTAACTTTAGAAACTACAGATAGCGCCGATGGTTCAGAACACCTTAGTGACTCAGAATGTCGATTGAAAAGAAAAAGAAGAGAAGTACAAGAAACAAGAAGCAATGCTGAAACAGAAAGAACTGAATGTGAAGCATATTCCCAACTATTAGTACACAAACTTATGAAATTAGAGGAAGACGACAGATTGTTTCTCATGAATAAAATTGATAACCTAGTTTTTGAAGCTACTATGGAAGCTAAAGCAAAAAAAAAGATTAAACCTAATATATTTAACCAAATTTCATGTGAAGTCCGATCATCTGCTTACCAGCAATCGTCTCCACAAAGATTAAGTCCTGTAAACTACATATTTCACCACACTAGCTATTCACCGCCTATAGCAACTGATGACTTACAATGTACTTCTATAGAAGTACAGAACACAGAAGTAAAAACAGAAATATAGGTGTACCAATCTATTGCTATCTCCCAAAGTAACCATAATTCAAAATCCATTATTTCTTATCTGTGTTCCGGACATGCACTGAGAAACTTTCTGCTTAAAATATCGTATGTCTCGCCATCGTAAGCTCTTAATCCATAAAATACTAAATGATATGTGTTCACGAGTATTATGATATTGAATTAAAATTACAGCCTACGTATAAAGTTTGACCATATTGTTTTTATTTATTTATTACAGGTGTCATATGTAATTTAGTCAAATTATTTCAATTGTTCTAATTTTCTGATAGCAATCTCAGAGTACATTGTAATTTGACACAGTAATGAAGTAAAGTTCTGTATATTGGTATCCACTTTTGTTCACTTTTTGAACCTGATTTGCCCAATTGACTTCAGGACTATATCGATATGGCGTATCGTTACTTGTTAGAGCTACGGATGTATGCATGTTGTTTATGTAATATGACACCCTCACTACCCTGATAAGCCTCTATGTATAAATGTACGTGAAAATATGAATGTTTTGTTTTGAATGTTATGTGTGTGGTTGTACAAAAAGGCAACTGTTTTTGTATGGAAGTCATAAAGAAAAACATGCAACTTCTAGTTGCATGTTTTTCTTCTTCTTTTGATTAGATGACAACCAGCTGGATCAGCTATTTCTGCCAATGTCAAGTAAATAAAGTCTTAAAATTTTAAGTCTTCAAGTTTTCGTCGTAACAAAATTCATGATGAAAAAAATATAAAAAGTATGGATGGCATGAAATAGGGACATAAAATTCAATGTGCATGTTTATTTTCCCCCACAAAAAAAAATTATTTACCGTGAAAAGTCAAGAAAGCAGCCAGTGTAATTTGAACAGCTAATTAAGTTTGCACACAGATTAGTTTTACATTAAGACTGTCATAAATTTAATATATTAAAAATCAATTTAAAAAAGGCAGAAGCAGGAGGACTGATCCGCAGAGTTGAAAAGTTAAAATTGTAAACAAACGGTTGTTATTTTAGAATATTACAATTATTCATTTGATCCTTATCTTATCTTACCGCACGGTTTATGTATACACACACTTCAGTTTAATTCCCTGCACAAAAAAGAAATATTTAATTGGGCAAAGACGTTAAGAGCTTGTCCAGAAGGGGCGAAGTCGCCACGACTTATGATTGAGAAGGAGAGTACCAACGCGCGAATATTTAGGAACAAATTGGTGTGTGTGTATATCAGTGTATAGTAGTAGTGGTTAATAGTTAGTAGTACTTTGTCAACCTTTTATGGCAACTCTGAAGTGTCAATTTACATGATACTTTTTTTTTTTTTTTTGACGTGGTGGAATGCCTTTACGCACTTCGCTCCCCCCCTGCGGGTACAGGGGCTTCGCTTCGTGTGGGACTCCTGACTGACACCAGCCAGACTACCCACTAAACCACCACGGTGTGCCACTCTGCGCCTGAGAAGGGAGGGATCCAGGAACCGCTTTCTTACGCCATCCGGACCCCTCCCAGCGCCAGCCCGCACTGAAGCGGGCTCCGTCATCCGAATTTACATGATACTGTTCCAACCATTGACTTCAGTGATGTCTTGAATTCCATTCGAACTGTTTTGTAATCATTCAGCAATTATTTATATATTTTCTATTATTGTGTGAAAGTGACAAAGTTACATTAAGAAGACCATGGCGTCCCATTTAAGTACGAAGGACCGCCTACTAGCTTTGATAGACGATATTGAATTAATAGCAAAGTGAGTTGTGTAGTTTGTGTGTGTGACTTGTAGAGTAGAACATAAACTTTGTTTATTAATATATTTATGTGACTTACAGAGAAATGATTGAAGTATCGATAGCACCAAAACCTCAGAAACTGTCTGCTGCGGATCATGCCCAACTAACAGATCTCTTACTTTCTAAAGACTCAGACTTAAAAAAGACTTTAGAGTTAGCTGAGGAACAAGCTAACATACAACAGAAAATGAATGAGCTAAAAGCTGAAGTTGAAAATAAGGTGAGAAACGGTTAAAGCTGGTTTATTGTTTAGATTACCAAAACAATAATAAACTTTTTATTAATTTTACTGTACAGGACCAAGATATCTTCCAGTTGCAAAGACAGCTCAAAGATGCAGAGCAAATTCTTGCAACCTCTCTATATCAAGCAAGACAGAAGCTTGCCTCAATAGTTAAGTCAAGAAAGAAGCCAGTGTCATCTGAAGAGCTAATTAAGTTTGCACACAGGTTAGTGCTACACAAGACTGTCATAAATTTAATAGATTTAAAAAAGTGAGGACAAATCTTTCATTGTAAACTTAAAACTATAAACAAAACAGTTGTTATTTTAGGATATTCAAATATTTGTTTAATCTTAAATTATCATTATGTTGACCTAGGAGGTTCTGCATGCACATATACCAGAGGTGTATATACACAACGGCCTCATTAAAATCGCAGATGTCCATGTTGATGATAACTTCTATGAATTTACTTCCCACCCAAACCTGTCTATAGAAGATTTCACTTTAACAAAATCTATCAAATAGCTTTTTTACTTATTGCTACAAAAAATATGCTTACAGGATCAGTGCTTCAAATGCAGTAAGTGCACCACTTTCATGGCAGCCTGGAGATCCTCGCCGTCCCTATCCAACAGACTTGGAAATGAGATTGGGAATGCTTGGCCGCCTCAGTGACCTACCGCTCAATGGACACACTCCATCAACACTTAATGAATTGCACAGAATGACTACAGGTGGAGGTAAACAATTTTAATAATATGTAGACTGTTCTTAAAATAAATAAATGTTTTGGACATCTAACACACAACATCTAGTCTCAAGCTAAGCAGAACTTGTGTTATGGGTACTAGACAACTGATATGAATACATATATACTATTTTTTTTGTAGATATATATATTATACATAGAATATACCCAAACTCTGAAAACTAATATTTGCAGACCATACAAACATTTGCTTTGACCCGGGAATCGAACCCGAAACCTCATGCACAGCAGTTGCATACACTAGCAATGTGTGGCCAAGACAGTCAATATAAAAATAAAATATAGCTTAATCTCTTCAATAGTTGATATCTTTTCAATAGTAGTTCACATTTTTTGAAGTTGTGACATGACATTTTATATCGTACTTAATTAGTGATAATACTGGCATGTTAAAAAAGAAGTATAGATAAGTAATTTTATTGGTTTTACAGCTATTTGCCACAGAGATCAATCTATATCTTAAGGACTAGTTATTTTAATGTTATGTGTAAAAATGAATTATATTTTGTTAGTCCTAATAAAACTAGGTAATGGCCGTACAAATTTAGCTAAATTGGTCCGCTCAGGGAAAGTCTTCAGTATAGTAGAGCTATGCTGATTTCAGCACGAATAGGATGG
Source organism: Hyphantria cunea (assembly GCA_003709505.1). Classification (NCBI taxonomy): domain Eukaryota; kingdom Metazoa; phylum Arthropoda; class Insecta; order Lepidoptera; family Erebidae; genus Hyphantria; species Hyphantria cunea. The sequence goes on from PKRV01001153.1 coordinate 886,001, forward strand.
CACTACCCTCTCACGGAACTCCAATCTAAAATTAACAGCATTTGTGCTGTCGTGTTTCGTGGTGAGTGCAAGGCTGTTCAATCAGAGAAGAAGCATCTTGTTAGGGTGCCATAGTCTGGGTCACCATGGTGCATTGTCTGCATTCGCAAGAGTCTGATGATTCTACTCTTGGATTCTGCTCATGCCTTACATCAGGCAGAGTAGAATGTTTTGTATTCGCCTGGAAGTATTTGTTAGTAGTTCATATTTTCTGTAACCTAAATAATAACTGGAATTAATACATCACTTTGTATTTATAAATTTACATAAATACTAAATGAGCCCCACGGTATAAGTTCACTCGTAGGTAAAGCTACGACCTGAATGCAGATCTTCTCGATAAACTAGACCGTCTTCTTAATAACTGCATTCGATTTGTCTATAATCTCCGTAAATACGACCATGTATCCTCTTTCCGTACGCAGCTCAATTGGCTACCAATTCGCCAACGCCGTAAACTACGCGCGCTTACTGTCCTATACACTATCCTGAACAACCCATCTTCGCCAAATTATTTAAAATCGTACTTTCAACTCTTAGGTAGTAATCATAACAGAGACCTTCGGTCCTCTAATAACCTTCTTCTTCTTTGTCCCTCCCATACGTCTGAGTTCGTCGGCTCATCCTTTTTTGTGCAGTCCGTTCTTCTTTGGAATGAGCTTCCGCTCGAGGTCAGGATGGCCACCAACGTTTTTACATTTAAAACAAAAGTAAAGCGGTATTTATTAAGTCAGCTCGCAGAATCAACTCATTCATAAATCACATCTCATTCTAGTTATGGTATTTATTTGTGTATGTATGTATTTATTTTTATTTTAGTAAGAGTATGTGTATATGCATCTATGTATTATGTGTAGTTTATGGTAAGTATATATATGTATGTGTATTTAAAACCTTACAAATAAACCTAATTGCACCTACTTCCTATTTTCTCTGCATCACCTAAAGGTTGACTGGTAGAGAATGCCTTAGGCATTAAGTCCGCCAATGTACGTTAAGTGCATGATGTATAATAAATAAAATAAATAAATAAAGCTGCGAGTCGAATTAATTAGCTACACAAATAGATTTTTTATGAAAAGTGACGACCTTATTAACTCGTTTCGTCTAGCGAAGGTTAAGAAATAAATTAAATAAACACTATACATGGGACCGAATTGTGAATCAAAACCATTACCGAATCCTCAGAAGTAGACTCAAAACATTTCATTAAAATCGGCTCAGCCATTTAGCAGGAGTTTAGTCCATTATAGACACACAGAGAAGATTTATATAAAAATATTTAGCCGTAAATTATGTTAACTGAAATGAAAAATTTCCTTCAGCATGGCTGTATGTTTTGTGTCAATTGAATTCTAAGTACTGATTAATATATTACAGTGCCAGCTACACCAACAAATCAGTTTACTTGGCATCCAACGGGAGAGCTTCATATGTCAGTTGGAGGAGGCAATTCCGTTGCAATCGACGGACGCGGCAAAGACGCGCCGAATCAGGAAGATGTGGAAGTTATGTCGACTGACTCCAGCTCCAGTTCGAGTAGCGATTCCCAATGAATGAAAAGAAAGAAGAAATACTAATTGAAATGATACATAAAGACTACAGTTTGTGAATAAACTAAAAGTGCAGTGTGGTGACTCTTTTTTGAAGTACAAATTTAGACCACAATTTTCCAGAAATAATGAGACTGTACTCCTGATTCTATTAGAAATAGTTTTAAGAATAAAATCAATCTATTACTTTATTGTTAGTAATAGTTTGTCTTTTACCATGCATTATAGTCTATGCTTTATGGCGGCTCTGAAGGTCGTGCGGTTCCATGCCCAGAATGTAATATAAGGCATCAACTGGACTTAAAGTGAGGGGATAGAAACCCTCTGAAAATATCGCGGGGCATGCTAACTGTGGATATAATATATAATAAAAAAATCCTGTTTAATCTCTACTAAGATAGGTAGGCTTACATATTCATATTTTTATGAATTGTTGTAGCAAGAAAATAAGTATATTTATTTATGTATCTAATTATTTTCGACATGATTGTTTTTGCACAGACCTGAGTTTGAATTTCCGAGCCGTCATTAAGATTAAATCATAGTAATCTACTACTATTGTTATAATGCAGGGTATATTGTTATAGAAATAGTTTTAAATAGTCGTTATGATATTGACTAAAATAAAAAATTCACACTTATGATTACTTATGATTTTGACTGTCAAAAACTTCGGTCTCTTACCCTCGCTGTTGTATTTCGAAAACAAAAAGATTTTATTTTAAGTAGGTATTTTCAGGTACTTTTAAAACGTAACATTAATGTAATGTTGAAAAAAAAAAATATCTCATCATTCTTGTTTTTGAACCAAGAAAGCTATGGGTACCTTTAGGCGAGAGCAATAAAACGGTTTAGACACAGAATGTCCAATTCCCAAATTGTCTAGTAGCGTAGTTTTCGGTATGCATTGAACATTTGTCAATTGGACACTGCGACTACTGCTGCGCCTAAACGGTATTTTATAATGAAAATAATTCTCTGTCTATGAAGATTTATTTAAAAATACAAAATTGTAGTTTCAATTGTTCATTTGGCTTGATTATGAAAAGTAGGCTATCTAAACCTTTACAATATAGAAATGAAACTTTTTGAGTAGGCCTTGTATCAGTACGCTGTCATATGCCAATCGTGACGTCATCGAAATTATCGGAGTCGAAATTCAAACTGTTTTTTTTATAGTATAAGGGGCAAATGAGCAGGCGTATCGGCTGATGGTAAACGATTACCTCATGCCCATGGACACCCGTAACACCAGCGGTGTCTAAAGTGTTAGTAGTGTTTGTCAGAAAAGTTACCTTCTTCCATGATTTTTTTAGCAATTGATATTGTTTATAAGTATATTAAGTAACTGAAACACTGTTATTAAACAAACACAAAATGCCAAAGACGTTTTGACTTGAAAAAGGGCGCAAAAGGGCGGCGTTTGAATAGCCTTAATTTAGTCAGTTTTAAATTTTACTTTGAAAATTAGTTTGACTATTTTCAAGCCTATTTACATTTTCTTCTATGATATAGAGATATAAATTATGAAATTAAGAAATAAAAAAAAACATGCAGTGTCCCTTCTATTCGGCGCCACACAAAAAGTGGGGAATTAGCCACTCAAAGGCGGATGCAGCAGCCAACGAAACACGAAACAAGCTTTTCGAGCACGAAAGTGCCTCCCTGCTCGTAGAACCTATTCCTATCTAGTAAGACGACATAATGTTTTCATATTAATACATTCACACCTGTCAAATTGTGACCCACACGATTAAAATGGAATTTAAGTTTCAAATGTTCGAAGGGGTTTGATTATGTATCTACTGGTCACCTGCCACTTTTGTTGAAGAAATTGCCAAACCTTTTAGGATATGATTTCCTGTTTGTTGATTCCAGATCTACTCCCAGAATAGACATAAAGCCACGTTTAAAACTTTTTGGCTTAGGTTGCATACTTGTGTTGGATGCGTAGCAATAATGCCATGCAACAAGCAGTTCGTTACTATGGATACCAAATATTTATATTTCTCAATCGGTTGACGTTTCGAAAACTAAAATTACAATCAGTTATCTAAGGAAATAGTTTCAAGAATGGCTGAGAGAGCACCAGTATCTAGCGAAGAAACTTTAGTCCGTTACGACAATCCTGTTTTGGTAACAAAAAAGGTCGAAAAAGTCGTAAGTACTTATAACATTTCTTTTACATTTGTGTTCTGTTTATTTGATTATAACGCGTATGAACTGCGTTTTTAAATTTATTTATGGTTAATACGAAAAAGATATATGTTTAAAAATATAAAACTGTCCCATTGAGTAGAGGGACCAAGATACCGGTGATTAGAACTCCAGAGATAGAAACCTGCCAATACGTTCAATATTTGATTTCACCAGCTATTGTTCGTGTAAGGTATTTTATAAAAACTACAACCAGAACCTTTCAGGCTTCACCTCGAGCTGGTGCATCCGTACAACCGTGCATACCGACTGAAGCAAAGCGTGAGACTGAAGAAATTCTAAATGCTATTTTGCCTCCTAAAGAATGGGAAGAAGATGGTCAGATTTGGACCCAAAAAGTAAGTTTTCTATAATTTTAACTAATGATAAAATGTTGTACAATACGAAGTTTAATTTAAAAGAAATACTTATACATACGCCCAGAAAAATACCTATAAGTAGCAGAATAAAATTTACGATACTTCAGTATTTACCTTGCAAAACTTAAAATGTTGCTTAAGTTTTGATGTAAGCTCTAAACAACCAGATGAATACCAGATTCCCGAGTGAATTGTATATTGTAAACTAAGTGTAAATTAAAACAAATCTAAACTTAGTCCAGGTGTAAGTAAACTAAACTTCTTTCTAAATAGAATAGGAGTTTCCGGGTTCCTGCTCAGGAGGGGGCCATCTACAAAACTTGTGTGGCCCGAGGTACGTCGGAGTACCAGGGATTGCCTTTCGAGGGTGTACGATTTTCTAGTCGGTTCGAGTCCGACATATTCACCAGTCAGGGGATATCTGAGGGGATTACCGCACGAAAAAAAGATGTTAATTAAACTATGATTTCTCTACGATGTTTATAAAAGTACTAGTGAACGAAGTTACTTGATTACTAGTGTGTATTATGTCAATTTACCTCTATGTATATAGGTATATGTAAAATAGCCTTAAGTAATGTAACCCCAATACATTTCCTTGTACCTGATTCTTGTAAAAGATGTATCTAAAAAAAATAAGAGTCCTGACTTATTTTTTTTAGATACATAGACATAGACTAGACCTTCAACTAAGTACCTAAATACACACGGTATTAACTTAATTGCCCAAGTACGACTAAATATAGAGAGATTGCCCAAGTACGACTAAGAGGCGCTCATAGCTCAGTTGCACTCGATGATTAGAAACAATCACCGAGGGCAAGCAACGACGGCGCGGTCCGTACCTGGATGGGTGACCGCTGGTGGCATGTTACCATGAGCGTCTCCGTGATTCGGAGGTCACGTTAAGCAGTCGGTCCCGGTTGTTGTCATACGATAACAGTCGTGAAGCTTAGTTGGAGGCCTTCGGGCAGCTTAAAAACATCCAACGGCAAGATTTACGTAGCCACAACGTTGTCTTGCCAGTCCCCAACCCGCACTTGGCCAGCGTGGGGACGTATGGCCTTATCCCTCTCCTGAGAGGAGACCCGAGCCCAGCAGTGGGACATTATGGGTTGTTGATTGATTGATTGACTAAATATATTTTTAGATTTCCTCAACGCCAGCGACACGGTTGGATGTAATAAATCTTCAAGAAATGCTTGACACACGTTTACAACAAAGGCAAGCTAGAGAAACCGGTATTTGTCCAGTGCGGAGACAACTATACACTCAATGTTTCGATGAAGTTATACGACAGGTATCAAATCTTACTACGAGTTCTAGAGAAAAGTTGTAGTTAACGATATTCACGTAGCGTGCAATTGGAAAGCCATGTCCAGCAGGGGACTGCGATAAGCCGATGATGATATAATGGACAATAGTATTCATACTACTTCATACATTGCCTGGACGCCCCAGGTACTATATAAGTGTCATTGCCCATGTATTGTATAGAATACCTGAATTATACAGATTGTCGTTAACATTTATATGTTTTGGCTTAGTATGCATGTCTTCTTCAGGTTACTATAAATTGCGGAGAAAGAGGTCTCTTATTACTTCGCGTTCGTGATGAGGCGAGAATCACCATGGAGGCTTACCAAACCCTTTACTGTAGTTCTATCGCTTTCGGCATGAGAAAAGCTTTGCAGGTTTGTCATAATTTAAACTGCCTTTTCCAGAGATCTGTCAATTTAGGAAACACTAAACATCAGAGCGTTCGTATCATATCGTAACTCTATATCTATAGTTCTGTGTATGTAATCATCTGTAACTGTTTATTTATTTTCTCACAATATTTAATTTTATTAAACGCTCTGTTAGTCGGAACAAGGAAAATCAGACCTTATGGACCAAGTGGCAAAGCTCGAGGCCGAACGTTCATCTTTGGAAAAAACGTGCATGGAATTGAAGCAAAAGACTGAACAGTTGGAGCGACGAGCCGCCGAACTGCGAGCTGCTGAAGAGAAACGCCACCAGGAAGAGTTGATGGCGCTAAAGAAGACTAACGCTCAACTAAAGGCTAGAGATAAACTTTATTTCATTTGGTTAGGTATAGAGTAAATGCTTATTTGTCCTTTCCGCCACAATAAAGCGCAAAATGAAGGTATTGAGCATTTGAGAAATTGGTGATACGATGATTATAGTTTCTCATTAAACGGCGCACAAGGTATTATTTTAAATTTTGTTATTTATCTCTAAATTGGATCGTATTAATTTATATCTGTGTAAGGGGTGTGCAATTGGAGCTAGCTGCGGACTACACGAGCAGCGGACGGCTATTGATGATGAATCCTTATAAGCTTCGATTAACATACCACTTGTACGAATTATAAACAATATATTAAGACCTTTAACAAATTGATGGGCTGGTTGTCGGTTCGAACTTGCCAGAAGTATACATACCAAAATTTTTAAAATGATTCATAACACATGATCATTTTGTATCTGGAGTTCAATTGATTTGCCCCGTGCGAATTGTTTCAAGTTCATTTCATTGTAATTGTATTTATTTCATTTAGGCACTCTACTAGTAGATGTTTGGTGCCAAGCCAGTATCCTATTTAAATTATAACCTAACAACTTTATTCCATTACAGGCGCAATTGGAAGGCATCATCGCGCCAAAGAAATAATCGTGTTACACGGGATGTTTTTAGGAGAATATTTTAGTCACGTTATTAGATTGTGTTTCCAAATATACGAATATTATGAAATAAAATATACTTAAGTAAATTTATTGTCTTTGTTTCTCTTTATAATAAAAGGCAGAATAATTTTATTAAAATATATATTAAAACATTTAGTTGGGACAAACATACAATGTTTTCAGTTACATGCACTGAGCATGTATTACTAAAAAGGTATAAAGGGCACACTTTCTTCCATTCAATTTATTTACGACGATACATATTTCATTAAATATTATCAATTCAAATAATACATTTCATACAACTGGAAATGTACACTTTGTAGTACCTACAAATTGCAGGTTATTTTACAGACATTACAAATCCTAAAAATACACACTATAGTCATAACTGATACAAATGCGTAATTCATCACCTCCTGTAGCAGGTTTTACAAATAATGCAATAAAATTATGTAACCTAATCGTAAAATATCTTTCAAAACAAAATTATAGTAATACAAAGAAAAAATTAATTGAATGACATAATTCTATATATTTATATAAAACTGATTTCAAAAAATCAAGGCACCACATAAAATTAAATTATTATTAAATTACAATTTAAGTATTAAAACACCATAAGACACAAAATACTGAATGAATTAACGAATAATTAATTGTATAATGTAAGAATAATAAAATTTATATAATAATTAAGATATTTCCTTAGATGTGATGTCTGTATAGTACACTTGTCTCGCTTTTCATTATTTATTGTGTTGTCGATGGTATGTACACCTAAAGGTCACCTTACATTCGAACCACATTTAGAATCTAAACGATCATCCAGTCACATTTACTAGCAGGTACAGCATCAACATTCAGTCAAAAACTAAAACTTGCACGGAATGAAAATTATTTAAAATTAAATACATAAAGTACTCAAAGAATAATAGCTATTAATATTTTCGAAAATATATAGTAACACCTATCATTTAACCTAAAATCTCCGTCGGATAACTAAAATAAAAAAATAAAAATTGTGATCAAAGTAAAATACCGCAAAACGCGCCTCGCTGGTGGATTTCTTCAAGCGCCTTTAAGTAACATAACAAGTCGGTGGAATCTAAATATTATTATCACAGTTACAATACAAAAATTATGATGGAAACTCGTTTCACTAACGTTCGTTTCGTTGAAGAAATCTACGATCGAGTTCGATACTCAACAATCAGTTGAGTGGTGTCTCAGTTTGCAATAAGTTGTGGATGGCCGAAATTGTCATGGGATCATTTTGTGTATTCATTTAGACATGAATGAGCGGAGATTGATGTGTGTCTATTGTTGTGTTTCTGTGTATGCAGTAACTCTATGGGCGGGTCCCACGGGTATAGCGGTGACTTGTCCGGCCCCGCCATCCTGGAGAGGGTTCACAACTTGCACGATATCCGGTTGTAGAGAGTGATCTCCAGCCTCCCCTTCCCCTAAGCTGATACCAACTTCTTCAAGGTCTGTAGGAGCTGTCTCACTACTCGGGCTTGTAGTCAATTCCAAGGATATTATCTTTTCTTGCGTTGTTTCCACCTGTGTACATATTTAGTTAATAACTACCAATGTATTTAGGCTCCACAATAGTTGGCGAAAGATAAATGTCATGAAGAGTTTATTTTAAAGATGTCATGATAGCTACTGACTTTCGAAACAGAAAAACAAAACAGTAAGAAATGCAAATGATTTTAAATCTTATGTTGTTTTTCTCATGGTTGATAATATGTTTTGATTTTTGTGTGCTCACAAAAAATACACTATTGAGCTCGCAGTTAGAAGAATGAGGATTACACAGTTTTTCAAATAGCATGAGTTCTGTGATACGTTCTGAGTGTTAATTTTTTTGCATAAAATGAAAAAAATGAACTTGATCTAACAGATAACTATGTAAAAAAAATTAATTTAATTTCAAACAGAATATATTAACAGTATGTACATGCACTGTAAGTATCCATATTTGTTTATTAATATAGTTTGAAGCTTAAGCTCTTAAAAAACAATAAAATGTTAATTTCAAATATCAAACGTCACGGAACTCATGACAATAAAAATTTTATAGTTGAATACCTATAGAAAAAAAATACATGCACTAAATACTTTGGTTACTCTCATATTATATGCATTAGTGAATTAGTATCGCTTCTACAGCTAAAGCGATGAGAAAGCTTAGTAAGAAGTTGTTGAAGAGTAATAAACGCAACAAACCATTGGTTCGACGAAGCTTGCCGTGTCTAGAATCCAGGTATCGTCTGACAAATTACACAATAAATTAAGTTAGCATGCCATGCCAAAATATCATGCAACACGTGTGAGAAACATTATACAGATAAGAGTAAATAGAATAAATTAAATATAAGATACGGTATAGTGACAAATAATTCTATATTACATGGGATTGACAAACAAAGGTACACGTTAACATAGTCCTGTTATTTCCATGTCAATTTAGTACTAATTTACGTGATTATACTAAGTGAGTATCTACAGTCAAAACTATTTTTAATCGTGGTGTTCGCGTTTGTGCAGTGTTCTCATTATGTGCTCTCATAGAGGCCCCATTACAATTCTGTGTTTATACAATTACAATTATTAAGTCAGTCAATGTTTTCGCTGTTTCTACAAACAACTGAATCGTATAGTACACGTTAGTTCAATTTGTCACAGTCTTTGTCATTTTGTGTCGTCCGTCTTATAGTTGCACGTTGAAAGCTAAGCGTAGTTTTTAAGATGTACAAAAAAAAGATATAAAACCACACACGATACGGCATTGCTTGTGTACAGCATTTTACGTAGCACAATGTACAAGTCGCGGCGTTACTCGTACCTCTTTCTCAATGACTTTCTCAATGTACTCGACGGTTCGCACTTTAGTCTCGCCGGTTGCCGGGCACACGAACTCTTCAGTGCGGAGAGTAATGCGCTCGTTTAACAACTTTTCTTTCTCCTTGACGGCCAGTATAGGGCCCGGTTTTGTACGTAACGCAATACGTGGTAGGAGCCATTTCTATAATTTGTAAAGCTAATTGTGACAATTGCACCCCAACTTGAACGTACAACAATATGCCAGCAAAGCGACATTGATCCCAACCAAAGACGATATCACAACCAACACATGTTAGACATAGCTAGATTATAACAGGTAAATATTTAATCTCGCAAGTATACTTTTTTTTTTTTTTATATTTAAGCTGCCAAAATGACTCTGCCCTGCCTGATGGAAAGCATGAGCAGAATCCAAGAGTGGTGGTCACCATCCTCAATGCGAAAAAGAACAATGCAGCATGGTGACCCACACTATGGCGGCCTGGGGGGAAGGGGGATGGTGAGGAAGATAGGGAGCGTTGGATCGGGGTATGGGCCTCCGGTATCCTCACTCACTCGATGAAACACAGCGTAAGCGCTGTTTCACACCGGTTTTCTGTGAGGCCGTGGTATCACTCCGGTCGAGCCGGCCCATTCATGCCGAAGCGTGGCCCTCCCACGGTAAAATACATTACAAACGTTCTTAATGAATTACTTAATACGGATATTTAAATACTATCACCTATTGACACACCGACGTGATGACAACTCAGTGTTAATAACAATGTTAACAGTTACTAACAAACAAGTATATTATTGGATTATAACAGAACATTCTAAGTCTGCATAAAGAAAAAAATAACTGCTTGATAGAGAAGTTAATATAGAAGTGTGGCAACAATAATATTCTAACAGTTATTATTTTCCATAAACAGAACTGGTTGCTTTAGTGGTTTAATTGGACAACATTCAATATAACTCTTGGGACCAACATGAATTACTTATGGAATTACCTCGGACGGAGACTTGTCTCTTGGAGGTACATCTTCCAGGATGTCACTAGCCGGTCCCACCATGCTTTTTATTACTTTTTGTGACTCGAGCGCCTCCTGTAAACATGTCCAAAATGATGCATCAAAATAGTATATAACTCTTTTTTGCAAACCACTGTTAATAAATCAAATAACTATTCTAAAAACATCATTAAAAAACTACGAAAATAACAATTGGTAAGTGGTATTAATTTTTTATTTTGTAAGAGACGACGCGGATAAAGTTTTTTTTTTATATTTAAGCTGCCAAAATGACTCTGCTCTGCCTGATGGAAAGCATGAGCAGAATCCAAGAGTGATGGTCACCATCCTCAATGCGAAAAAGAACAATGCAGCATGGTGACCCACACTATGGCGGCCTGGGGGGAAGGGGGATGGTGAGGGGGATAGGGGGCGTTGGATTATTAGTTTAAGATAAAGTGCTGTGTGGGTTCAAACCCCACATGGGATAACATTGGCGTGATCCTCAAATTGATCTAAGTATTAAGTGTTCTTTGTGTCTGTTTTATGCATGTCTATAAAGTATATATATGACTCTCGCGACAAGGGAATATATTCTCAATGTGGATGTTGTCTTCAAAAAAACAATAAGATGTTAGCACACTTTGGCATAGATTTAACAGCATATATATTGTGAAAAGTCATTTCTCATTCAAAAAGAACGTCAATAATTACCTTACAATACAATTACAATACAATAAAAAATAAACATTAATTAAAATACAATCAGTGTACAAATGTAAAGTTAATGTGTTAGTGTGTATATATATCCATATTCATTTATGTATATGTGTAGTCATATTTATAAGTTTATTTTATGTTTTTCTGAATTTACTCAAGAAAATAATACCTTAAAAAAATTCTATATCACCCAAAGGCCGGCTGGTAGAGAATGCCTTGGGTATTAAGCCCGTCGATATATATGTGTGCATGAAGTATAAAAATAAATTAATTAATGCAGTTTATTAGGAAGTGTTATATAGGGTTAACATACCTGTTCAAGTGACCGCAGTCTCGCGGCTCGCCAGGCCGCTCGCCTAGCGGCGCGGGTTGCCGCGTCTTCCACTTCCCCATCGCGACCGGCTCGTCTTCGTTGGGACTTTGCTGACGGACTTACACCACCCGAAACACTATTAACAAGAAAACATAATAACTCATTAGAACATCGATTGTGAGTGCACGCGTCACGTGCAGTTTTTGGGTGGTTTCGATCCGACCCTAATTATCGTGCTTCTACGTTGTGCATTATTAAAGAGATCAAAAGTGTTCAATATCTACATATTGTCATCATCGATTTTCAACAGCCTTTAATAGCTAATAGGTTTTGGTTTGTTACACCAAGCTGGTAAGATAGGTTGGTATATATATATATATATATNATATATATATATATATATATATATATATATATATATATATAGTGTGGGATGCATCAACTCGTACACACCAACGAAACTCGAATGAACGAATGCAGTCATTTTAGGTTGGTCTTCCGTGAGGGTAGTCTACCCCAGTCGGGCCGGCCCGTTCATACTGAAATCAGCGTTTCTCTACTACCTTGTAGAAAGTTATAGGTTTTGTTTCAAGCTGTCCTTCTTTTTGTCCTACCTAGTTTGGCCCCTTAGTCGTCTCTAACGACATCTACGGGATTCATAGAACACCTATTTTCATTTACAAAAAAAATATACCTATGGCCGTTCTCGTAAGGTTCGTCGTCGGAATGCGAGCTATCTCCACTCTGCCGGTCCTCCCCCGGGGACCACGAGCCGAGCTCTGACCGCGACAGAGATGCCATCTTCTTCTCCTCTTCTTGCTTCAATTTTTCCACCTCATCCGCTGATAGGAATGTGAATACTTTATCTGTTAACAAAATTAAATCATTTTCATAAAGCGAAATCGAATATTTTACTGAAAAATACTAATAAAAGTAATATTTACCTGGCTTTGGCGATGGTTTATGACTTTCTTCCATAGCATTTTCGAAGAACTTTTTCTTATCGCTGACAGATGCTTTCACAAAATTACCAGAATGAGGTGGGGAAGCCTAAGAACATTAAGATACATTAACAACTTATAAAATCTATAATTGATTTCCTTCAAATAAAAATAATGAGTTAAAAAGCTTATGATATTTACAAGCTATGAAAACCCTTCTCCACAAGGCTTAACACCCATGCAGTCAATGTATTAATTGTTAATAAACGACGATAAAATATAGTTATTGCGGTAAGTAAATTATTCATGCAAAATATAAATAATTGCAAGTTAAAAACAATTAAAATCGATGAGGGTAAGTAACAAAAATGGGATATGGAGGAATGACAGACTATATGTGTTTTAGTCAAAGTCTGGTAGGATTGTTGACGAACACAATCAAAAGAAGCTGAGTGTGTGTGCGAGGATAAGATGCCGATTGATTTTTACCTCGCCGATGGCGAAGGCTTTGATTTTGCTGCTCCATGCGGGTTTCAGGTTAGATGCGGGCGTAGGGCTGCCTTCCTTCAAGGGTTGCGAACTGTCTGACAATCTATCAGTTTCGGCCAGTGTTGTTACTTCACCGAAACGAACTCTTCTCTCTGATTGAACACTTTTTGGCGTATTATTGTCAGTAACGGGTATACCAGAAGTGACGTTAGCATTTATATCTTGTCCTAAAGTACTGACTAGAGCGGTCTGTGATTTGTGACTCATAATTTGATCAGGTGGATTAGAAAACACTGGGACAGTGCACGTGTACGGATTGTACGTTCCAGCTACAGTTGTTAAAGATGGGTAAGGATTGATTGGTGGATACGTATTAGAATGAACCAAGCCGGCTGAAATACTGTCCGTCCTCAAGTCTTTTAAAGAACGATGGAGGGGACTATGCATGGAATGATCATCAAAATGGGCTTGATCTGGGTGTAAACTGCACGGAGAATTAGGTACATGAGAAACAGTAGGTAAAGTTTTATATTGAGCATGTAGCAGCTCGGGTGGGTTAGGTTCCCCAATGGGACTAACAGAAAAGTCATTATTATTATAATATCCATCATTTTCAACTGCGGGAAGTTCAGGTATACGGAAGACTTGATTCGAAGGCACTTCTGATATAATTACAGAACGAATAGGTGCGACAGATACGACCGGTCCCGAGATGGGAAAGACATTGTATTTTAAAGAAGGAGGATTTTCGGTTTCAGGAGAATTGGTTGAATTAGAGGACTGCATGGATGTTTCAGCCACCGCAGGCTCTGGTAGTATGATCCGATCGGGTATAACTGTGATAGGTGGCATGATTGCCTCGTAATCTTCATCGTCAACTAACTCACTATCACTTACATAAGTATCAAACAAAGGCGGAGGAGGGATGATGAGATCAGCGTGAAGGACTCGACTCGCTTTGGGGACCGGTCTTGAGAGTTCCAGCTCAGTTGGAGTTTGATTTCGGATTAGTAAGGAGCTCATTCCCTCGCATGCATCGTTAGTATCGACGATTTGCCCAATCTGCTCATCATCAAGCTCATGCATCGAAGTATTCGTATCGTTCGTCAATAACGGATATCGTTCGGGCTCATCCGGCGTTTCTTGAATGAAACTAACTCGCTTTGTTTGTGGTTTACGAGGAACTTGAGGTTTTTGTTTGACAGGGAGAGGCTCTGTGGGCGGCGCGGGTGGTGGTTGCGACGGTCGCCGCAGCGGTGACAACGGCGGGTCCACGGACGTGCCGTCGGCGGGTGTGGGCGGGGGAGTCGGTGCGGAGGGGGGCGGCGTCTTCACTTTCTGCTGGGTGAACACCGCGAGCGGCGAGAGGGGCGCCACTTGCGAACTAGACGACTAACCAAAACCAACATAATATACTGCACCTTTCGGTACTTACTTAACTCAATACTTCAGCTAAGTTGGGCTAAAAAAAGACCAAAACAAAGTGCTAAATACTCGTAGCATAATTACAAACTGAGCCAAATGTATGTATGACGCTATCACGACCTTTGGCATCGGGTACCTGTGAAACTACTTGCACGAAACAGAATACGAAAATATTGAGTTTCAATATTTCATTCAGCATTAAAAGAAAAGCTTACTTAACGAAAAATCTTCCAAAATAAATGTCATTAATAAATGCTAACACAAAATAAAGAAAAAACCTGTTTCTGAAACATCATGTACTTTAATGCAACACTAAACAAAACGTCAATTAGAACAATTTGTATGTTTGAAAAATTAATTTATACGCACAATATAGTTGATTATTATTCAATATAAAATAATTGGCAGTTGAGAACATTTAGTTGGCCTAAAGTCTTATATTTAATTAAATTCTTATACAAAAGTCAATATAGTATAATAATAAAACACTTTTGGGATCGATCGCTTCCAAGACAAACTTTTTGCATGAAAATTAAAATTAAGTATTTTGATAAAAATGTCAAAATTTCATTTTGATGCTACTACGTCATTATCATAAAAAATTTATGGTCTGTGTATATTCACGTTTTATAGACAGGTTAGAAAAAAGATGGTTATATAAAATTGGTCTTTTGGAGCATAAATGATCATAGAAATCCTACATGTTACAAAATATATATATATGTGTATATGTTGATATATAACCCTCGAATAATAGCTACTCACTTTTTAGAAGATGTTAATCAAATCATTGTTTAACGTTATCAAATTGCATACGGCTACGAAGGTTACTACAAAACATTGTAATTATAAATAATGTGACCCGTAGCACATTGTAGACAAACATACAATAGAATGTATAGAATTTAATATATGTTCAAATAACCCTCTAAAAATTGAGCAGTTTTATTGAGACCGTCTTATGATAGTAGTACTTGGGTTTATGCTATGTCATTTGTGGTAAAATATGATGGTTATAATTGGTTATAATGGATAAAATGTTAAATACAATTTGAATATCAAGTATTTGAGGTACATAAGTATGTTTATTAGGATTTACTTAGATATATTTTTATCAAAATGGCTGTTTTGATATTAATAAAACTTCATAAAACATTAAATAGAATCATGAACAATTATGTTGATATCATTTTGCAAAGAAACATTTAGAAATTATGTTTTGTAAAATATACTACTGAACGTAGTATATTTTACAATGTTGTATGCAAAACGAAAATAATCATTTGTTTCTTATCTATACCCTTGTCCTTACTCCTAGGTACAGTGATTCTTTTTGCTATTTATATACATTTATCATTTCATTATCCATTAACATTATTATAATGAACATTTTCATGTTTTACATGTTTTGATTATATAAACCTCAAACAGCATATATATGGACATTTAAGACGAAACATAACACAAACGTCCACGATTGCAATGAAAACTGCAATTCTTTATGTAACGTACATAAAGATAGATTGTAATATTATTTACTTTATAATATATTTAAAATACTTATTATATCTGTCAGCAATAATAAAAGTTATGTAAATCCAATGATTTTTGTGGAAGTTATTTGTCTGTTTAAGATCTGAGCAGCTTTTAACAGACACTATGTATATTTATCCACAAATGCAATAAAAATAATTAGGACAGAAGTTCAAATTGCCGTACTATGTGTTTTCCTCCTTTTCCTCTGGATTTCCGTTCTGCAATGAACGTAACATGCTCTCAGTATTTTGATTTATAAACTGCACCAAAAAGTTCGTCCTCTAGACACGAATCTTGTACAAGCTAACACGTGACGACATTTAACTAATCTACATTAAATCAAAGAAAATAACAACGAAATCGCCTTGTTCTATATATGCTAACGGTTCTAGGATACATTTAGAAAACTGATTACATGTTATTCAAACATCCCAATAGATAGGACTTGGAGAAATTGAGGGTACATGCAAAACAATATTTTGATAGTCAACATAAATGATGTTCTAACTGATTATGATAACAGTCATAAGACAGAAAGTCCGCCGTAAAAAGAATAATATACGGAAAGTTGCGGTAAGTGCCACCTGTCCCGTCATAACATACCATCTACGTAGTCAAGATATGCTAAACAACATTTATTTTGGAAGATAAGGTGTTAAACATACGTATATGATACTTAAAATATTTCAATACAGATATTTACGTATATTTTCTCATGCAAGCGAAACTTATACTACAAATATACATTATATAGTGCATGCTGTCGAATAGATTGAAAATATACCGTGCAATAGTTATATAGCAGTCTTGTTTCGGCCTTTATAATAGATAAGTTAATTGTAATATACTACATTTATCTAACAAAGCTACATTTTATTTTCATGCTGTCATTATAATTTGGAAAAAAATATAAAGCTAATAAAATTTCAGATAAAAATTATATCTACATGCAATCAAAATTACTGGAAAAGCAACTGGACATACAATAAGAATGTATGAGAATTAAAGAATAATTAAATTTGCGAATGGCATCGCATTAAGGTGTGCAATCAACTGTCAAAAGTTTCAGACCAATTAAACCTAGAACCTTAGGTGTACTATCAATAGGGTAGTTAACAGTATCGTAAATCAATACCGATTTCTTCTTCATTAAAACGAGTATTACAAAACATCTCAGAAAATATAGCTTTTATGTCTTTTCATTCGTATTACAAATTTTAATCAAATAAACATTGAAATAAAATCAATTGAGTAGTCTAAAACAGTGACGTCACAAGTTTATATTTAGTACATTTTTCATACAAAGTTAGCGTCTTGACAGATGACAAAAAGTAATTAATTTGATTAAGGTGTCAACTACCCTATTGGCAAAAATTTCAGACCAATTAAGTTTAGTGGTTGCCAGTTTACGTTTTGTAAATGTAAAAAAGGACACGACCAAGGTCTTAACACAAAATTTAGAAGTTAAATAGTCTTATTTATATGTCCTGTTGATATTATAGACTCTTGTAGCTTATATTATTGACAAACAACTGAAGATTTTTTCTATAGTTTTCCTAGCAGTACAATATTGAAATAGCTACATTTATCTGGCAATTAGCTGCTTTAATTTTAATTAGTATTCGAGAAAGGTAAAAGGGATGATTTAATTCAAGCTATATAATAGTATATTATGTACAGTCTAATGTGAGTTTCTAACCTGAGGTTGAAGTGTGTGTTTGGACATAACGACAGTTGTCGTTTTATGCTGCAGTTCGGGCGATATTGGTGGGGCAGGCTCGAGAGCCATGCTTTCTACTGCGTGGACTATGTCCAGTACCTGTGAAATATGAACGAAATAATTAGTTGCTTGGGTTATGGTTGGCTTGAAAACTTTAAATTTGCAATCTACTTTGTTATTGTTGTTAAAAAATTAAATATACGAGCTAAAAAGACGTTTATTTATTTTACACTATCTTCTAATAAAAAAAGTAAAAACTAACAACTACGACAAAAAACGACGCTGAAAAAGTATGAAACTTTTTCAGGACACTAGATGAAACAACGGTACTGAAGAAGCAAGATAATCAACACATAAGTATAACTCTACCAAGAGGTCAATATTATCAGTGTACAGTGTACACACATTCAAGTTTGAAAAGCCGTAGTCACACGTTATGTAGAAACGTACAATATCGTATCGTATGACATTATTGTCATTTTACAACGAAGGCATCTTGGTAGTCTATGTGTCGATTATCTTGTTTCTTCAGTAACGTTGTTTAATCCTGTCGTAGTTGGGTTTTAGTTTCTACTTTCTTTATTTAATTTAAAATGTTTGGGTGCTGTCAGAATATTCATTTATTTACAAATCTATTATTTATTATCAAATATTTCTTAATCTATCTAATTCTGCAAGCGATCGCTTATCATAACTTTTAAGTAAATTACTTTAATTAATAAATTACGTTATGATCTAAGGCACTTGTAAGACAGCATCATTCCTGTGAGGCATTTTTTTAAATGCAAAATTGTGGAGTCACCTTATTAAGTAACTTCAAGAGTCTAGCCTGGGCACTCCGAACAATATGATGTAAGAAAGTACAGAAAATAAATTGAAATATTCCATTACCTTTTCAGGAGTAGATTTTTCCCTCGTTTCGGCGACTTGTTTCTCGTGTTCAAACTCAACTAGATCCTGTTCAAACTGTTGCTCCTGATGTGAAAAATAAAAATAAAATCATTTCCAACAGGTTTATCACAAGCAAATAGAAATAAGTAAATAAAAACATCTTAGATTTTTCACTGTCTTAAGGTTATTGTAAATTGCATGCGTGCAGATTTCTCTGAAAACAATAACATAAAAACTCATGCAAAATTCGTGTGACTGTAAAATATAAAAGGAATTAGAACATTAAACAAACCTGATGTTGTTGATGCAACGGTTCATCTCTATCCAGGCTTGACGTTGAGTGCGACAGAGAGCCGCCAGTATCCGCCGTCCCGCTTTCGCTACCGGTCTGTGCAAACATTCGCATTGTCTGTCTCTTTTTCATAAGCAAGCAAAGGCAAACTTAAGCCGTCTATAAGACTAACAATAAACGTGCTCGAACTACTGCACACGTAGTCTTTTTGTTTTAAATTTATAATTAAAACAGTGTTATTTGACAGCGTGATCTGTGATTACAGGCATAGTATAATTTTGCTCGGTTTGAACATAATATTGAATTAAAGTGAATGGGATTCGTGCAAATATATTGGTGTATTTTTGTGAGTAAACAGCCCTTAAACTTTCTCGGTTCTTTAAAAACAAGTTGATTTTGAAATATAGACTCACTGTGTTGTATTTATCTGGGCGCGTGTAGCCGTAACACACGACGAGATGTAGCGGTGCGTGAGTGGCTGAGCGTAGCGCATTCACGGCTTCGTTGTGCGTAGCACCCAGTAGGGACACTCCGTTAACTTCTAATAGCCGCATGCCAACCTATGAAATGTTATTCTTACTTAGTACAGAAGGCAAAACACCCCAAACATATTATTATCAGAGCAATAAATAAAATCAAATATTTTGCGTTACGTACTAGACTGCTCAAAGACAATTAATGGACCTGAGTGCACATAATGACAACTTTGTTTTCACCAAATTATATAATGAAACAGTAAAACTTTTTTTGCTGTTCTTTGTATTTTGAACAACGATGATGATAGGAAAGATATTTTGTTATTATGACATTCGTAAATACACAAGATATTGGTAGTTCATTTGACTACCTTTTTCTATAGTATTAGTTTGTAGTAATATAGTAGAAAGCACACTTCTACTTTCCTTTCGTAATATAAACAATTATATTTTAAAGTTTAATATTAAAGTCGTATACCATTTATATTATTAAACAAAACAAATTTGAGTGACTTCTAACCTTCAGTCTACCGTCTCTTCTGGCAGCACCACCGCTGTTTATCTTTGATATAAACACACCCTCGTCATTGGGATCGTTGGGGTTGCCCCGTTGACCATTCAAACCCCCCTTTATGTGCATCCCCAATTTTTCTCCATCTTGTTTGACTATTGTTAAGTCCTGAAAAGTATACAAAATTGTTTAAGATTTCAAGTGATAAAATATTACTGTATTTAAACAAAAAATAAGTTTACCGGTTTTCATCGGATACCTCTATCTAAAACAACGACATCCACATCAAATCGTAGCATGCAAAGCCAATCCCATGCATTTGAAGTAACTAAAGCTTTCACAATATCTAAAGGTACAATACTCAGCTAGACACATACAAAATTGTATTTGAAGGATGTAAGTTTTGTGTGTAAGGGCAAAAATAGTAGTAAGGGCTATAAATAAGCAACAAAATCTTTATCGATATAAGATCAAAAAACGCGTTCGCTACTTAAAAGAAAAGGGTTTGTACGCAATAACCATTCAAACACGACGATAGCTGGGCACACGGACTGATTGGATGAGGGTTTAGACTGACATATATATTTGGTAAAGTAACACACATAAGTTCGGGATCGCCGAGCGACGTTCAGACTTACAGTTGCGTCAACAATCTCAACTTGAATGAGACCCTGAACGTGTGGTGGTGGCCGTGTAGAGCGCACGTGTGGAACAAAACAACGTTTAGCGTTTTATAACGACGACATTAGTCAGACTGTAATGTTACATGTACTATCCAAGACTTAAGCGCGTAAAGAGAAGACGGACACCAGTAAACAAGCGACAGAATTCGCAACTAGGAGAGATTATGCTTTTGTCAGTATGTTATGTGAAAACATATTTGGAACAATCATGTGCATTGTAAGCGTTATGCAATACATTTTATATCACATACCGCCAAAAGACTACTTGTAAGCGACATACTCAAATTATTCTACTCGTAACTTCACATTATGCTTTCCACTTCTCACCATCATAATCCACAAACTCGGTTACTTGCATAACATGCAAAACATTGCGCGCTCACGTATGTGTATGATCACACAGATTACCAATATTCATTGCAAGACATACCCAACGTTGGGAACTGAATTTGTCAAATTAAAAGCATTATATATTACTAATTACATATAATATAGTTAAATTATTATGACGATGAATAATTATGACAAGGGCCAGAGCATAGACAAGTGATAAGACTAATGTTCAAAGAGGCTGGCAGCACTTCGTATCATAGTAAATTGAACAGTTATGAGAACATTATTAGTAGAACAGTTTATAATTGTTTCTACATGTCCAGAATGTTTCTACAACTATAGGGCAGTTGACACTTTAGTCAATTTTTTTTATTTATTTATACAAACTTCCTGCAAACATATTTTCATGAGGCGGACTCTATACCACAGACATTTTAACGACAATTGTGTATGAAAAATGTACTAAACACCCACTCATATCATCACTGTTTTAAACACTCAATGTA
Source organism: Hyphantria cunea (assembly GCA_003709505.1). Taxonomy (NCBI): domain Eukaryota; kingdom Metazoa; phylum Arthropoda; class Insecta; order Lepidoptera; family Erebidae; genus Hyphantria; species Hyphantria cunea. The sequence continues at coordinate 907,541 of PKRV01001153.1, forward strand.
AGAATGATTATTATTTTTTTTTTATTATATTTTTAAACAGATTATATTCTTAATAATTTTTTCAAGATGTCTTTTGATATTTGTTTTATTGACATTATGATGCAATCAACTACCTTATTGTGGAACTTTTTGTCAAAAGACAACTATTTAAACTTCACCTGACTGCCGTTTTATAATAAAATGGTCTGACAAACCTGGAAGCCTGGTGGTAAGGGATCATGTCGCACGGTGAGCATGAGAGTAGGGCCAGGTTGCAACAGCAACTGTACCGCGTCGCGATGAGTGGCACCGGTCAGCTCAGTGCCGTTCACTTTTATGAGACGATCACCCATACGAAGCTTGCCTGATCTCGCAGCGACGCCACCTGGCACTACCTGTTTATTACAACCATTTAGATTGTACAAAAAAAATTAGAATAATTGCACAAATGTGAACAGTTGCACCTTTTTATCGTAGTATAATGTAAGTATATCATTAAAAGTGAATAAATATAGAATTAACAAGAAAGATTTCATTTTCGGTTTCTTAAAGAGCACAATGACTTAAATACATTTTGTGATGTATTATCAACGCAGGGACATTTAAAAAAAAATGTTGAGAATAAGAACAAATTATCTTTTCATGTCATGATATCAATATTAAAATTAAATTAAAATACTAGGAAAAATACTTAAAATATGTACATAATAGAATAATAAACAGCATCATTCAGCAAAAGATTTAACAATGACGGGACAGATTTATAAAAAAAAATGAAGTTACACACGAATTTGGAAGAACTTTCAAAAGTATATTAAACGATAACCAGAGATTTCCTTGGCCACTTTACTGACATGATAAAAAGTAACTTGTGCAGCAAAAACCAATGACTTCCAGGACGGTTCATTAACGGACTATAATTTTAAAACAATACATAAGGTTCAAACTTGTAAAATATATAAGGTACTAGTCATATATAAAAATAATGGTATGTATTCCAACGTTACATGTCATAATGTAATGGATGTACGTAGCTACTACGAAACATGTATAAGATTTTAGTTAAAGGTGAATACAATTTTGCCGTCAAATGTAATTATGATTACAGGTTTATAGTGATCGTTCGTTTATCAAAGATATCAACAGAAATTCACACCGTAACGTATAACGAATCAGTCGATAGATACACGCAGTTGTGGTATTAACAACGACCTTACTGAAAGTTCAAATAGTTATATTATAGTAATGAAGAATTAATTCTTATTCAAGATTGAGTGTGTTTGATTGAAATGAGTCATTTATTTTTAACTTTTTTCATTACAATTCATATGTTATATTTTCTTTTGTATGAATTCATATTTATTCATATAAATTTTTGTAAAAGAAATATATATATATATATAATAGCTTATAAATATAACTGTATCAATTGGTGTACGAAGTACTAATGTACAAAGTTTATTCTATTCTATTCTATATTTCGCAATTATTAAATAAAAATAACAGTTTAAACATCACCTAGTAGATTTTCCAAATGTTGTGATTCAATGAACTATGTTAGTATTCGCGAGTTCTGTTTATGCACAACATTTCGAAGACAGCCGTAATGGTGTAACAATAATAAACTTACATGTGATATGAAGATTCCGGGTTCCTTACCGCCAAACGGAACGCAAGAGTGATCAGTGCCGCCGATGATACTGAACCCGAGAGATCCTCCTTCTTTGAGTAACGTAACATCCTGAAACAAATAAAGAATATATTTACTTCTTTGTCAGTCAACATTATTAACAAAAAACATTAAACGCCAAAGGTTTCAACTTTTCAAGTGCTAAAGTTCTAAATCTTATGACCGTTAGATTAACCTCGAGAACGGAGCTCAGTTTTCCCGAGATTATTATAACAGTTAAAATTTAGATACTTTATAAAATTATTTAGCCTGAAACACTAATTCCATGAGCATTCAAGGACATGCTTCTAATATTTTTTTATCAAATTGCAATATTTAACCTGTCTAACATCTATAGATTTATGTTTTTTTAATACCATTTACAATCGTAGAAACTCGTCCGAAAATAAAATTGTATAGGAGCTAATAATCTATTCCACAAATGTCAATTTCAAGTCTAACTTGTGGTACTTATTCATTAAAGAATATTTTATTTAAAAAATCTCTAATGAACGGGCACAAAAGAAAGCAACTCGTGATTGTGATGTGTGAGTGAATGAGTTCCTTTCTCACTTTTCTTTGAGGGAGGT